>WSYH01000135.1:157996-313719 GCA_036426205.1 Ascaphus truei | reverse complement strand
GGGAGTGCACTTGATTGTTTAGTGTACACTGCACTGTACTAAGCGACACCCGGTACCTGCAGTACCAACCCAGAGATTATCAACCTACGGGAAGATTTATCTATACCTCATTACAGGGACTTGCCCTTTATACTATAAATTGGCTACCCACCCCCGAGGTGAGAACTTACCTTTACCTCCAGTTAAGTTCTCCAGGCATCCTCGTGGCTATCTCCAGTTACCACAGCTACTATTAGGGTCTCAGTGCTGCTACATGGCCTTTACACTGTCATCTCTGCCCTTTAGAGTTTAGACAGTACACTGGTCACAACTATTACTACGTCCGGTCCATATTTTAATTCGCTGTCACACTGGCTCACACTAAGTATTGCACTTTGATCCACAGCGTTCCTGTTTTACTTTCCTGAGTTACGACTCATAATAAATTATTTTTAATTTACCCATTCCTCCCCTACACCACATTGTCCACAGGTACACATGTTTCTATGAGTGTGTGAGTGCTCTCCTTGGGTTTCTCTCTCTTGTCGTTGGGATGATGAGATAAGCTGTTGATTCATATTTTAAAGGCATGTTTAATAGCTTTGTACATATAGGCCCAACAGTCTTACTATAAAAAGCACAATAATTTCACAGAATAAACAATACAGTATATTCTGCTATTGTTATTATTGGGGGGTTCATGCAAACAAAGGATTCTGCAGCTAGGGTAAAGTTGCGGTAATGATATAGAACAGTTACACTGATAAAAATGATTCACTGTGAGCACACCTGACAGTGAAGGGATTGCAATATTATACAGTATACAATTATTCTTAATTACAGAAAAAAGGCTAATTGTTTGTGTCTTACACTTAGTAACCAGGACAAGAGATGGGCAAATTGTTTCTTGGACTCTGAATGGGACTTGGATTGTCCAGTTACTTTGAGCCTCGGAATTCCAAGCACCGACTCAAAAAGACAAATCTCTCTACCTATCCGACCGGATTGTAACCAATGGCGGATTCGGACTAATCCGCTCGGATTTTTTAGTACCCAATCCGCAGACAGATTTGGTCTAAGAAACCTGGGGGAAATCCGTGGATCAGATTCAGGCAGGGTCAATCATCTCTTTTATCTCACATTCTTCTTCTGTAAGATCTTGAGGGCTCTCTTGGCCTTATGTTGTCATTGACCTGTTGTGTTTACTCCCATTGTTTGTACTTTATTTACCTTGTACTGCAATTTTGTAAAGCGCTGTGGAAACGGTGTCGCTATGCAAATTAAACTATACCTACATAGTTATTTTTCACGTTACCGGTTTCTCTATATACTCTCTTGCCCAGGGGTGCGCAAACTGGGAGGGGGCGGGGGGGGAGGGCGCGAGATTTTCTGTGGAGGGCGAAGCAGTTACAGGGGCCCGCGGTCTTCCCCAAAGCATTTAAATTAAATGCCGGAGGACCAAGCAAGGCCTCTGTAACTTCTCTTACCTTGTCTCCGATTGTGGGGTCAATTGATGCCGGAGACAAGGAAAGAGGGAGGGCGCGAGCAGGGGGTTGGCGGGGAGAGCAGGCAAGTTTGTGCACCCCTGCTTTCGCCATCATTTTTACATGGTGGACGTTAGCTCCCTCAAGCTGTCATTAAGATTAGTGCACAAGGCAACCAAGCATCATCTGCATGTAAAGGTGCAGTCTCACATACCTATAAATTTAATTAGTGACAGCTACATGTTGAATAGATGAAAACAAAGTGGTTGATTCCTCTTCTAACAAAGTCAGACATTATAAGTATCAGTTTGTGTGTACATTTTACTTTTTGTTTTGCATTTTACATCCTGAATTCTCAATGTAGGGCTGCTGGTCAGTGCTGCCTCTTTACCAGTGATACTGCAAGTCGAATTATGTGCACTTGTTGCATGTCAGATGGCCAACTAGAAAGATAGGGGCCAGGACAATAAATAGTTACAGGCAGTAAAAACCCATCCTCAAGTTCAGGCTGCAATGCTTACAAACGTTTCCGAGATAAACTTTCAGGAAGCATTCATCATGTAGAGGTTGGTACGGTGTTAGGAAAACTATTTCTTATAAAAATAAAGGTGGCATAAGATAATGCCTTTGTGGTGGCTACAGTGTATCTGGTATTGCAAGAGAATGGCAAGCTTTCATGACCACTAATGTGGGTTAGTGTTACAATTGAAGCTCAAATATTTGGTTACATCCACACTCATACAAAACATGAAACCCATATACTGTATATTCCTATCTGAAGCTGTATTGTACAAGTGTGTTAATGTGTAAAAGAAAATGACCATAGGATTGAAGCAGGTGGTCTCCGAAGCTGAACCCCATTAATTACGGCTCCGGAGACCCCTGCTTCCCGAGATACTTAACCCCAAAGGGGGTGCCGGTATCTCGGCAAAGTTTAAAGCCCCTGGTCACTTGTGTCATTAGGAAGCTGGACCCGGATGACGTCATGGCTTCCTATTGGCCAACAGGGCTCTAGGGCTCTGGAAAGTGGCCATTACATGAGCCCTGCTAGCCGAGCCGGAGTGGCTACTGGCACCGCATACGGATTAAATATAGAAAAAAAGTAACCCGGCGCTTCTATCCAAAATAAATGAATTTGCAGCTCTAACCCAAAAATACCAACAACCTCTAGGTTCTAATAGATATTTAAAGAAAAAATAGGGGAGCGCTATATACTATAAATGTAACTCAATTAAAGTGCAAGTGCAACATTCATTTAAAGTGCAATAAAAATATAATGTGTGCATATAAATATTAAATATGTGCAAATTAAATTCTTTGTGCAACCTCTACAATCGCTATTTTAAAAATATATATAAATATATATAAAAATATATAAATAACTGTGTGCAAGATAAATATATACATATAAGTGTAAAAAAAAGTGGACAATTGGTGATTATGAGCTCAAAGTGTTATTAGTGTATTTATATAAAACCATAAAGGCATAAGTCTGAAAGTGTTCTGTTTTCAAAGTATCTTTACAGCCAGCCCATGATAACTCTCCTCCGGAGTCTCCAGGATAGGGAAGAAAGGAGAGATTCCAAGATGCAGATATAAAAATGGATGTATGCAATTTGTGCAGATTCCAGTAATCTCACTCACATTTTGCAAATCATCCTACATTCACTGTACAGGGGTTCAGCTTTGGAGACCCCTGCTTCAAACCTATGTTAAAACATTTTTTTTAAATAAATACATAATGAGGTCTTTAAAATGATTGATGTATTATAGTATAGGTTATAATGTAGTCCTGGAGGTGTGCAATCCTCTAGTGAGATCAGTTAGCCATTATCAGCAATCTGGTTTTTTTCACATGGTTCGATCTGCAAGATGATCTGGAGTTAAACTGTGCTATTTTTCCCAGATAATCACCAGTGAAGTTGACTGTGTTTATGCAGGGCATTTAAATGCCCATCCAATAGGAAGCTGCCAACTACTGTATGATGTTCTGGCTTTCTATTGCCCCAAGAGGGAACAGAAATGGTAACTTCACTACAGAGCAGAATAAAGCGAGGTTTAGCTCCTGGGGATTTCCAGGCTCGAATCCCATGAAAAAATAAATACAGTGCGACTATATTAATTATAGAACAGTCTTTGGTTCAATTTGGTCCTTTATGGGACAGGTTAGCAAAACAGGTGAATTTGGGACTTTTTCTGATTGTGAAAATGTTGTGAATTCTTCAACATTCATCATTTAGCATTAGAAATTCCCTACAAAAAAATTGCTGCCTTTTTAAATATGGCATTTTTGCATAATTTCACAGAAACCGTCGAAAATGTGCATATGTTTCTAGAGCAACGAATCTTATGTTAACCGGTCACAAAAATGCGCAACTTGAAAAAAACAAAATGCCGAAAAAGGTTTACAAACCAACGCATCTCCATGTGGGATCGCACCTATTTTTAATGGCCCAAGAGAAGATATGCAAAAAAAATATGACACTACAGCATGCCGCACCAACTAACTTTTAGCATAACTGTGATTAATAATGAATCTAGCAATATCTCTACAGTTCCTAAGTAAGAAATTAGATTTGCATCACTACTTCTAGGTCCCTTACGTTTTGCTCTCCCAGGTGTAAATCAAACTCTGTTTTAATAACTAATAATTGTCAGCTTTGCCAATTTGCAGATTGCAGGTGTAGTACTAAGGCTCAGTATTGTTTCCTTCTTGGGCCCAGATCCACAAAATGGTGCTAAGTTTCAGCGCGCCTAAGCTCCCATGCATATGAAAGGGAGTAAAGGCATGCTGAAGCTTTTCTCCCTTTAGTGAATCTGGGCGCTTGCTGCTTGCTGTACTATGAAATAACCGTTAAACACGGTGTTACATGGCCAAGAGCTTTCACTTTTTTTTTGCAAACGGAAATATACATTAGTTGTTACTGTAGGTGGATTTGTACCTTTAACGGGCTCAGCTTTAATTGGGGCAACAGCCAAATGCTGAATTTGTGTTGGGGCTAAGTACAAATGTGTTTCTATTTACAAACCAAGAGATGTATGTCTCTATTTAATGACCAGTGATAAAGCTGGAAAATCTCCCTACTCTGTAATATGTCACTTGATTATAGCATGCAACCTCTTCCTTTCCCTAAGAGTCTGCAATGCTTTGCAAAACATACTTATATTTCCTAACGTACGAAGTGGCGCAATATAAATAAAAGATAATAAAAATTAATTCCCTTCTTTACAAAGCCCCAGATCAACTTATCTGCAGAATAAAGGGATCTATTAAAAAAAATTAGAAAACTGAGACAACCCCATCCCTGTTTTCTGAGCATTCTGCTATCCTACATTTCAATACATGTTGTCATATCAGTGCATTCATGAGGTTATCGCTGTAAAGTTTGTAGGCGACAGTGGTGACTATTCAACGTGTCAACACTTAATACACTCTTCACAGCTACTGTGTGAGCGTTGCACTCTGCTGGCATCCTGTGGTTGAGATAGAGTGGCTTTATAATCCGCACGCTATTACAGGCTGATATCAGACAAGCACAGGGCAGTTAAGCACGGTACACGTAGGAGCAGGTTATCAGCAAGCAGCAGGCAGGTCCACCCACCGTTATTCTAGTAGACCAGGCTGAAAGCTTCTTGATAACATGCTACACAGTTCAGCAGAGCATTGAATGGGTTCTTGCACTATTGCAGTGGACATCAGCCTTTTAAAAATAGCTACAGTAAGCCCTTTCATAATATCTCCTGAATCAGAAGAACTCCAATTTGCTTACAGTATGCCAAGTACCCCAAATCCAACTGCTTTCTCGTGGTACTGTAGTTCTTTTTTTATTTTGTTTTAGTAGTTATGTGCAGGGCTACAGACTGCTTTCCCGGGGCCCATAACTACAGATGGGTGATTTTTTTTTTTTTTTTTTGCGGTTTTGGACCAGCCGCCTTTGGTTACTCTCCGAAAAAGCCAATCCGCCATTTTGGATTTATTTTAGACAGAGAGCAATCCGATTTTGACCAATTTTTTATGAGAAGAGAACGGGGGCAGGGAGGGCAGAGAAGAAGAAGGTGTGGGAAAAAGAGGGAGAGAGAGAAGGTGGGGGAAAAGTAGGGAGGGGGGAGAGGGGGGAGAAATAAAGGGGAAGGAGGGGTGACAGGTGGGAAGAGAGCTTTCTCTCTCTTCCACACCTAGGGTGCAGATTATTCTGGGCCCAGGACTAGAGTTGGAAATTTTGCGGACCTCCCCCACCCCATTTACACCTCGCAAGCTCCTCCGCTATTTCCCCGCTTCCCATGTATTTCTCTCTCCTCTGTCTCACTCTTACCCCCTCTCATCCTTACTCACTCCCCCCAAACCCCTCTCGATCAATTAGCCCACTCCCCTCAATCCCCCCTTCAGATTTTAACAATCTAAACGCCTGCCTCTTTTCCATTTCATCCCCTACCTGTTTATTTAGCCATTCGTTTAGACTTGTTTCTTTTATATTTATTACCCGAGGGTATGCAATGATGTGTGCTTTTCTAACAATGTTTAATAGACTGCCCATTTATTTTGCACATTTTTCCCTGAAAAAATATCACCCCAATTTATTCATTGTAGATTATTTCTCGGTTTTTTAAATCTGCCTTTCTAAAGTTTAAAATCTTTGTTGAACCCAAGTAATCTGTTTTTTGATAATTTATTTCAAATGAGACCATGTTATGATCACTGTTACCCAAATGTTACTGGACTTGAATATTTGTTATTACTTCTACATTGTTTGATATGACCAAATCCAGTACTGCCCCTCTCCTGGTTGGTTCCTCAATAATTTGGGTCATGTAATTGTCTTTAAGCACCCCAAAAAGCTGTTTCCTTTTGTTGTAATGCTAATCTCATTGCCCCAGTCTATGTCTGGATAATTAAAATCAGCCATTCTGCAAACATGACCTAGTTTTGATGCCTTCTCCATTTGCAAAAGTATTTTAACTTCCTCAATCCCACAGATATTTGGTGGTTTATAGCATATCCCTACAAACATTTTCTTTGTACTTTTACCTCCACTGCTAATTTCTATCCCCAAGGTCTGAACATTTTCATAATTCCCTTCGTAAACATCCTCCCATATTATAGGCTTTAGATCTGGTTTAACATATAAACATACTCCACTTCCTCTTCTATTACTCGATCCTTCTGAAAAAGGGAATTAACTGCCCAGTGATGAGTTACATCCCACTATGTTTCAGTAATGCCTATGATATCATACTGCTCCCTTGTAGCTAATAATTCAAGCACCCCATTTTCTCTGTCAGGCTTCTTGCATTAGCAAGCATGCATTTCAGTTTTTTCAGCCTGTACTATTATCTTATCTGCTCCTTCCTTTCTGCGCCAATTGGATGTAGTCTTTAGAAGTTTTTTTTAGTATTATCTGTACTTCATATGGGTGTCTCCCTGCATGCCAAACTCCCCATGCCCCCCTCTACCTCCATGACTAGGGTTGTCAGGTGGCTTCTCCAAAAATACTCGACTCAATGTGAAAGGTGCGTCAGGTCACTACTGTATGTCCAGGGAGGAAAATACTGAACACGTACATGTCCAGTGTAGCCCCCTGTAAACAGCACAGGCTATACCTATCTTCCTTCTACTGTGGTAAGTCCTGTTAAGATCAGGCACCAGTAATCATCATGGGTTTTCCCCCTTATAGCCCTGCCGAGTGGTAGAGGCAGGCCTGGACTCTGCTGCAGGCGTGAGCAAGAGGGGAGGTTCTGCTGACATCACGAGAGGTGGGGCTAGCTCTATATTTAGCAGCCAATTCCTGTGAGTTAGAGTTAGTCTTCCGAGTTAGTCTGCCGTAATAGTGCCGTAATAGTCGGAGTAGTATGCCGAGAGTCTGCAGTGGGACATGTCTGAGTAGTGAGTCCTGCGGATCGGTCCAAGGAGTTGGAGGAGACCGCGGTCTCACCTGCACAGCCGTGCAGGAGCAGAGAGAGCAGTGGAGAGACTCAGCCCCTTTAGTAGAGCTGATAGCGTTATAGACCTGGTGGACCAATGCCCCTCACCCCTCTGCCTGGGGTGATGGGGAGAATTCAAGCCCCACCGCGAGGATAACCTCGGGGGTGGGCCGCGGGGTATTGAAGCCTCAGCCCAGACCATCCTGTCAGAGGAGAGACTTGGAGGGAAGGAGAGGAGGAGATATCTGTGTGTGAGGAGAGCGGAGTAATAAGTACAGCTTGGCTGTTGTTGTTGCGGCTGCTGGACGCCATTACCATTGGGAGTTGCTGGTCTGCCAATAAAAGAGACTATCCTTTGTTACTAAAAACTGTGTGTGAATTGGAAGCTATTACCCTGGGACCCAAGGGGTTCTTCTATACAGGTCCTTTCCCATATTCCTGGGAGTATAGAAGATGGAGGCGCTGCACCACTAAGATCATGGAGGCTACCACCCCAGAAGCCCGGTCCTGGCTCCCCAATAACATCGCGGGAAGCTCAGGCCCTCCTGTTCCTCACAGGTACGCACCACACCGCATGTAATCTGCCCTCATGCACCCTAGACACCACCGTAGAGTCTGGGGGAAAGGGGGAAGCAGGGTTACACCAGTATTACAGTACCTCTCATTTTTTACTGGACAGAGTATCCAAATACAGGACAGTCCGGTTCAATACCTGACACCTGGCAACCCTATCCATGACCCCTTGCTATTTCCCAATCTATTTTATTTGGTTTGTGATCTGTTTCTTGTCCCTCCCACCTCCAATAAAATGCAAAAAGAATGTTGCAGAGACACAAAATGCGATACATCTCATAATATGCTGCATCATGTAACTCCTGCTACTAACACTGCCGAAGTCACATGTTGGTGTGGGAGGGGCAAAATTGTACTATAATACTTTGATATAGGATAAAAATACTCCGGTTTTGCTCCAAAATTGCCTTGATGCACTGACCCCAATATCTTGTTAAGCGTATAAATGCCAAATGCATATAAACACAGCCCCAGTGGAGCTGTTATTTCCAGCTTTGAATCAGAGCCGCAGTTTGATAAATCACAGTACAATTGTGCTAAACCAGAAAAACATTAGACGGTTTTGCATCAGGGTTAAAGTTTTCCTTTACAGGTCTCTATTCTTGACAAATAATGCTCAGCGCACAATGTGGGACCACGGCCTAGCAAGGACGTTTTTATATAAGGAGAATAACCACCAGGTGGCGCCATTACAACGTTTCCGGTTAATTTAAAGGGAAAACAAATGGTTATTATTGGAATTATTATTATTTATATTATTTATGAGTTTACAATCTAGAGCAGGGGTACGGCAACTGGGGGGGAGGGCGCGGGATTTTTTTTTGGGAGGGGCAGCGGTTGCAGAGGTCCCAGGCTCTTCCCCGAGGCATTTAAATTAAATGCCCAGGGACCGTAACTCCACGTGTTCCCAGCTGGTTTGCTCTGCGTCCCTTCCGGTGATCGTCAAACCAGCCGGGAACACGTGGAGTTACAGCCGGATTAATATCGCAATAGGGGTGCTTTTCCGAACCCAGCTATTTGCCCTCAACCATTTACCCAGAGATTATACTGTATGGCAATATTACCATAGAATATCTGGAACATTTAAACATCTATGCCAATAGAACTACATATTCATATGGTATCTCGCGCTGTCTGAATGTATATGCTACAATAGGGAGGCTCCAACTATACAGAATGGTACATATTTCTGATGACTTTGCGATTATTTAGGTCTCTTTAATATGAACAATATCGGATTTACAACTTTTTGCCGATTTCAGATACTTACCTCCTACTATGTATACTATTATATACAGTGTTCGACAAACCTATACATTTGCTCGCCCCGGGCGAGTGGATTTAACCCCCGGGCGAGTAAATATTGGCCCAAGCAGCACACGTTTGGTACTAGGTGGCGAGTAGATTTTTTTGTGTGGCGAGTAGATTTTTTGGTGATTTGCCAACCACTGATTATATATGACAATGTCACCAAAGAACATCTACAGCACCGTTTCTATGCCAACAGTACTTTGTCTTTACATGGTGTTTCTTGCTTGTATACATATACTACAATAGGAAGGTACCTATTGACTGATACACATGTCTCCCTAAAATGTGTATTATATTGGATCTAAATACCATCGATTGATTCCATATACCGTTATCTCTCATTATTTGATATGTGTTCCCTATTATACACAGATCATTTATCTAGGTAGAAAGACTAGTATATCTACCGGTTTATACTCTCTACCGTCTCTTCTATAGGGGATTTTAGCCTTGTTTGCACTGTATATATTTGTTCACGTCATTCGTCGATATTTAGATTAATAATAAAACTTTTTTATTTTATTTGAACTGACATAGGATTGAGAACAGACGTTGAGTCTGATTACTATTTAATAGGTGGTTACTTCGCCCAATACTATGGGACTATACATATACCCTATATATGTATACAGAATGTATATGTGCGCTTTTTCCTGATTATACACTTTTTGAGTGCACTTCTCTAGGGCCCCCTGGTGGTCACTTCTTCAAGTGTTTACATATGATTATTTCCCTATGCACCAAGCCTTTCTTAGGCCTGGGACATAGACAGTTTGCCCGTGCGGAGGCGCGCTGAGGCTCAGGGAAAGCGGTGCTTTCCCTGGCCTTAGAGCGCGCGCTGTCCGTGGGCGTGTATGGGGGCGGGCCAGTGACGTCACGAAGCTGGTTCGCCCTCATTGGGCGAACTGCTCACGTGACCGGCCCTGCGCTCCGGCGAGCGCCAAATCTGAAATTTTGGTAAGACACACGCTTCCGCACGCCTGCGGAAGCGTGCGCGAGCCCCTGCTAAAGCCACTCTCATTGCGGCTGCAGGTGCTCAGTGCTGAGCTTGAGCGCGCCTCAGCACGGATCAGCAATGTCCCAGGCCTATTATTAATTGGCGAGCGGTTTGTCACTATGTTTTTGTGACACAGTTTTGTTAGCAATAGTCTGATAAGTAGGCAATAAGATTTTTTAATAAGTGTTTCATGGAACAAATATTTTCTAGCCGGGGGTGCCGGGTAAAAAAGATTGTGAATCACTGCCTAAAATGATACTTTATCACACAGTACAGAATGTACTGCAGATTGTTTCAGCCCTGAAGAGATTTAAGAAGTAAATATAGCAATGTCTGCCACTGCAGGTTGAGAAATAAAATGATAGGGTGACCAGATGCCCCACCCCTGGATTCTAAGTAGGTGTCCCGACAATTTTTTGGAAACCTTTTAAAATGTCCCGATTTTGGAGGATGGCTGTGGCTCCGGCATTATAGGACAGCGGAGAGAGAGGGGCGGCTGCAGAGCAGATGGGGGCGGCAGCAGAGCAGATGGGGGCGACAGCTGCAAAAGAGTGGGGACGACCCAGAAGTTTTCAGAACTGCCTGTGTCTGCCGCCAGGGCCCAGAATGGAGCCCCCCTGTTCCACAGTAACAGGTAGCGAGAGAGAGAGAGAGAGAATGGGAAGAGAGAAAATGGGGGAACGAGAGAATGGGGAGAGGGTGTGAGAATGGGGGGGATGACAGAATGGGGAAAGGGTGTGAGAATGGGGGGGACGAGAGAATGGAGAGGTTTTGAGAATGGGGGGACGAGAGAATTGGGAGAGGGTGTGAGAGTGGGGGGAACGAGAGAATTGGGAGAGGGTATGAGAATTGGGAGAGGGTGTGAGAATGGAGGGATGAGAGAATGAAGAGAGGGTGTAAGAATGGGGGGGACGAGAGAATTGGGAGAGGGTTTGAGAGTGGGGGTAACGAGAGAATTTTGAGAGAGTGTGAGAATGGAGGGGACGAGAGAATGAAGAGAGGGTGTGAGAATGGGGGGGGGGGGGAAAATAAGGGGGGGGGAAGCAGTGCCGGATTAAGACTTTGCAAGGTCCTAAATTATGATGAAGATGAGGCCCATAAGTAAAAAAAAAATTAAAATACAAATAAAATAAAAAATTGTTGAAAGAACGATTAATAAAAATTAAAGATTTTTTATTTGAATAATTACATGGGCAGACTTTGACAGAAAATAATTTGATTGTTAACGTACTCAAAATGATTTCAAAACGGAAAACATTTTTTTTCTTGATATTTGGAAGGCAAATTTATCGATATCATCAAATGATATGCTTCAAAGCTTATCGCTTTCTAAGTACAAAATGCTAAGTGCAGAAAGGGTTTCTTGCCGCATTGGTCATTATTCCCTCATTTTTAAAAAAAAAAAATCAGTTTTAGCCTCGAAAAATACATTTCTCTGGAGCAATTGGTTATCATCACACTTAAAAATAGACGCAGTAGTAACTAGAAATAAAATAAATATATATTTGATGGATTATTTGATCTCAAACTCCTGCCTACAAATAAATAACATAATTTGTGTTATTCCCTAAACTAGGTCTAACATCCCTGTTTTAAAGCACACAGTCATGAGTAAGAGAAACAATTATTTCAATAGCTATTTTGAACATTTACAATACACCTACTCACCTCCACAAGACACCACAGAAGGACACTGTCCTCACGCAGGCTGGCAGCAAACTGAGCACAACATGGGATTTGAAGACAGGCTTGAAAAAAAACAAAAAACAATTGTAAGAAAGTATTGAAATATCCAGGAGGGGGCAGTGCAGAGTAACTACCCTAAACTGTTTTGAGTACTCCTCACAATTTAAACGTGGTGTGAGAGTCCATTCCTAGGATTTAAACAAAACAGGGACTGTGGATA
Organism: Ascaphus truei; assembly: GCA_036426205.1. Lineage (NCBI taxonomy): Eukaryota > Metazoa > Chordata > Amphibia > Anura > Ascaphidae > Ascaphus > Ascaphus truei. The sequence goes on along the minus strand of WSYH01000135.1, from coordinate 301,550 downwards.
TGAAATCGAAGGAAAGAACTAGTACAACCATTATGTTCTTCTGTGAAATGTTGAGTCACTGTTGGCTCTTTTCTTAACGTGACAGGACGGACGCTTTTAGAATACATTCAACTTTGGTTTCCTTAAGTAAACTCCCCGAGCACAGGGCTTCTGGCCACTCATGCCCTGCGCTGGCAGAGTTGAACGGCCACGAGGCGAAGCAGAGGGACTTTAACCCAGCCAGCTGGCATTTTAGGCCAGCAATGCCTTGGTCTGAGGGGATCTATTCACTATTATAGCTCACTGTAAACTTTTGTGTAGTGCATAGTGATTTTTTCAGACTGAGTGTGTACTCTCTTATGCTTTACCGCAGTTCAGCTTAAAAGGAAAATCGGGTTACATACACACAGCCCTCAATAAAACAAAACACCCACGCCACACACACACCAACACACACAAACACACACACACACACACACACACATCCAAAACACACACACAGCCACACACACACACACAAACACACACACACACACACACACAACTCTACAACCCCCCTCTATATACACAAACACACTCTGCAGTCCCCTTACACACTGTGCAGCCCCCCCCTCTCACACCCACAAAAACACAACAGGCCCCCCCCCCCCCCCTCTACCTCCACAAAAAAACAGATAACACACCCAAAACACACACTCTGCAGCCCTTCTCACCATACCACACAATACAACACAACACACACACACACACCCACACACACAATGCAGCCCCCCGCTACTCCACAAAACACATGCAGACACACACAGCAACAAAAATAAACTGCTGCCCCCTACATCCATAAAACACACACCAGCAGCCCCCTCTACATTCACCTGCAGCCCCCATGTAAACCACACACTGCAGACACACACCACAAAACACTCTGCAACGTCCTTCCCCCACCAAAAACACACACCTGAAGACCAACACACACTGCAAGCTTTTTCCCCCCTTACACCAACAAAACACCCAAGCGGACACACACACCAAAAAGACTCTGCCTGCCCCCTCTAGGAGAAGATACATAATACAGGCATAAATTGGCGACGCTGTTAGACAAAAAACCATATAATATTGATTTTTAAGTGAGTTTAATTGTTTTGAAATAATTTTTGTGTAATGTGCACCCAATTGACTTTTGATTAATCTGGTCACCTATCCCTTTATATCCCCAATAAGGGAACAGCATCTCAGAGAGGGCCCCAGTTAACTGATGCTGGTTGTCCTCGCAGAGCATTGTGCGCTGGGGACTGGCATCGCTACCAATATAAGTGTTCTAGGAACCCCAGGCAAGATGGAAACAAATTAGCATCACAACATATTCATGGCACGCTGCCCAAAGTAAAGATATTTCCATGTTATGTATTAGATTATATTTGTCAGATAGTGTGCTGGTAATTTGTTACCATAAAGCGCTCTCGTGGTGTTTTAAATTAAAACGTTTCTTACAAAGTCTTGGCTGTGTTTTAGCTCCTGGCAACAGAACATTCAGGATTCCACCCATTTTTGGTTGGGGGCAGGACCACACACCAAGGCCGATACATCTCATTATAATATGTTGCATCGTGTAACATCCTATTACTAACGGTTTCCGGAAAACTCCCAGCCTCCCCTCTCCTGTCGGGCGGAGGGAATTTGGATCACAGGGCCCAACAGGAGGGCGGAGGGAGTGGGCGGCCAAGGCAACCGCGGTACTCGGCTTTGCCGTTAAGGGCCGGCCTGCGTAGACACCCAAACCTATAGTTAGAGTATAAATACCAAATGCAAAAACATTGCACAGTGGAGCTGTTATTTCAAGCTTTGAATCAGAGCCGCAGTTTGATATTACAGCAAAATGTGCTAACACCAGTAAAAATTCGACGGTTGCAACAGGGGTTTTAACGTTTCATTTACAAGATTTTTATTCGTGACAAATAACTGGCGAGCCCCTTACGATAGCAGAAACAGGCGCCTGGCGTAATATTCTGGCACCCCGGGGGGCGTTGTTTCGCTTTTTTCGCTGTCTCCTTTCTTGGCTCTCGCGCCTCCTTGTCGTTCTTCCCCGTGCATCCGCATGAGTGTGTTTTGGTTTTCACTTTTTTACCCGGTGTGGTCAGTTATTCGTGGTGTGCTGCACCTTTCTTGCATTCCTTTTGCCGGTGGGTCCACCATCTACACAATTCGTGCGCGCCACGTTTTTCGCGTCCGATGTTCTCACGCGGGTATTTCTCGTCGCTCCCTTCCGGCTCGGCGTTGTCTCTGGGTGCCGTGACTTATTCCACTTCCAGGCCACCGGGGTCCGGGTGCCGTCCACCGGGTTCTTGACGCTTATCTTGCCGACTCTTTCTTCCGCGCCTGCGGGAGTGGTTTTCTTAGGTGGGCTCGGCTGGTCCGGTCCTTTAGGACCTACTCTCCGCTTTCGATACTACGTTCCTTCTTTGCGGCAGCGCTCCCCCTCGTGTTTTTGATTGACTTTTCTGTTCGACGGGGTTCTCCACGCGATGCGGGTCGTTGTCCTCGCCCTGTCTCTGGCTCGCCGGCCCATCCTCCTCTAGTGTGTTCGGACTTGTCTCCGCGAATATTCCTGTTATTGGGGGGGGCCGCTTCTCGTCGATTTTTGCTTCGGCTTTATCCCATGCGCCTGTGCGGTACCTCATCCCGTCTTCCTTCGGGCTAGGGGATCTTTTGCGCTTATGCTTAACCGGCGTGTGGGCCATCCTTCCCTGCCCCCCATCCCTGTTCTCATTGCCGTCCCACTTTTTCGTTACCTCTCTCCTCTTCTTCTGACCTTCCCGTCGGGCCGGTCCTTACTTTCTTGTTTTTAGCTCCTTTACGTTTCTTTCCTTGTTACTGTCTGGTTAGCCCTCTGCCGTGTATAGTAGGTACGCCTGGGGCAGCGCGTTCGTCCCCCGGGACCGAAATGTGGGACGTGGTGGGCGTTGAGTTGGTGCACTCGGTGGGGTTCTTGGTGTTATGGTGGGACCACGGCCTAGCAAGGCGTGTTTTTATTATAAGGAGGAATAACCACTAGGTGGCGCCATATTACAACGTTTTCCGATGTGTAACAGGGAAAAAAGAATGGTATTAGAATATTCATTTATCTGTTTATTTATAAGACGTTACCATATTCCGCAGCAGTAGAAAACAATAGAGGACTATGCATATATCAGCTCCTGCTCCCGGTGACATACCAAATTAGAGGCAAACAAGAGCAAAAAGAGACCAAAGGTAAGAGGGTCATGTCGTGTTTACACTTAGGAGGCAGGGTACGCAAACTTTCCCTGGCGGCCCCCTGCCTGCCTCGCTCACCTGCTCAAGCCAGCGCCCCGCCCCCTTCACGTGTCGTGCGTCGATTCAAAATGACGCCGTGACCGGGGAGTAACTCGTGCGTTGGAACGTTGAGACACAGAGTGCATCAACGTGATCCCCGCGAGAGTGTCAGTGCGAAGACAAGGTAAGTGAAGTTCAGAAGGACTCCACGCTTTAGAGAGAGCATCCCCCAGGCATTAATTATAAAGCGCTTGGGGGAAAGAGCGCGGGGGACTATGAAATGCCTGACGCCCACGTAACCGCCACAATGGACAAAGCACAAGACTTGGGCGCCATGCCACCGGGGCGTGGGGCGGGGGGGGGGAGTGGGGTGCGCCAGTTGAACTAGAAGGTTGTTTAGGCTTGTGTTATTTGCCATTCTTGTACGATAAGCACTCAACCAATTTTCGTCTAAGAAGAATAGGGTAGGGTTAAAGGATCGTGCAACGAAACTTTACGACCTGATACTCAGATGAAGAACCAAACACGGATTCCGCTGATAATTGATCAGCGCGAAGAAGATCAAGCGTCACGGCCGTGATCAGTGCCAATTGAATTTCCAATAACGGGAGAATTACAGCTTCCTCTTAATCGAATGGGAGATAACATGTTTACAACCGGGATCAGTAAGTCAATGATTTCCCAACGCTTTCCCTTATCAAATGATGTCCCAAACGACGACTTCCTTATCAAGATTCACCAACAGTAGTTCTGTACTATAGTGATTCTGGAGGGTTTCCCCACGGGGGGTTCGCCAGGTAAAAAGTTGAAGGCGGATCTCAGGATGTTATATGACTTCTTGAGCCCGTGTGGGGATTGCGGCACGTAGTTAGGCCCCAAACTGCACCTTCAGCGTGGGTGGGTAAAGATGCCGATTACAGCTTGGGGCATCCAAAGGCACTCCCCACAAGGCTGTTGTGTACACAGCGAGCAAGGCAGTTGTGGGGTGTGACTTTGGAGTTCCTCAGTATGTGACAGCTTCTAGACCCACACATGCTACCTGCACACACTGGACTGGTAATGTTTGGGGGCCTTAGTCAGGGTTGTGGTCGCCAGATCCAAGCTCTGGACAAAGCTTGCCTAGAACAGTAACTTTTTTACAATGTCTGTTATGGCAATGAATATGTTTGTGTGAACAAATACTAGGGGTGCGGGTAAAATCACAAAGTATTGGGCATCACTATAAATTAGTTCGTTTTATAGAGCCAATGTAGAACGTGTCAGGGCTTTTTTCAAGTCAAAAGGAAGGGGGTCAGACCGTGTAAACAAAGATTGGCAATCACTGCCTAAGTTGTATTTATCCGTATTAGACACTGGAGTAGGGTACCCAGGGTGGGCTTTTCCAAAAATACTGAACACAATGGTGAAAAGTGCAATACCGCTCGATGGACACACACAAACATTTCCCTCTCCAGTGTTTCCTCTCTCCTTGGCCCCATTCCAGTCACCTGGACACCTCCTCCTGATTGGATGCATTAACCCAGCCCCCTAGCAAACAGCCCTGCTTTCCCTGATCAGGAAAAACACCGGTGCCCCCCCAAGCCAGTCACGCCACTACGTCCAGAGAGGTTAATACTGGAAGACATAATATCCAGTATAACCTCTAATTTTTTACTGGAAAGAGGCAGAGTGTCCAAATCAGGACAGTACGGTTGTTTAATACTGGAACACCTGGCAACCCTGACATGTAACAGAAGTATTGCAGATGTGATCAGCCCTGAAGAGATTTAAGAAGTAAAATCAGAATGTCGGCCACTGCAGGTTGGAATAAAATGATTCTGTTTTTCAACGCTCTGTAGGGTGACCAGACGCAGGACTCAACGAAATTTTGGGGGCCCAGGACAAATTAAAGGAGCATGCCCTCCTTTATCCCATGTTAACCCCTTCCCGGTTGCACTGTAGGTCCTGAGGGAGGAGGGGGGGGCAGCAAGGAACAAGAGATTGGGCGGGGGGAGGGAAGGAGAGAAGCGGACTGGGAGGGGGTAGTTATGGACAGGTGGGGGAGGGGGGAACAAGTAAGGGGGGGCAACAGGGAAGAAAGAAGAGAGAGATGGGAAGTTGAGGGGAGAGAGGAGAGGAGAGTAGGAAGGCGATATAGGAGAGGGAAGGTGGGGGTGGGGGGGAGAGAAAGGGCGCCTACCTGCTGCCCTGGAGGATTGAGAGGCCTGTCCCGCGGGAGGGTGCCTGCTGGAGGGTTCCCACGGAGGTGCCAGTCATGGGAGCTCCTTTCACCAGTCCACAGCATGCTGCCCCAGACACGCGCCTCCAATGACAACCTCCATCCTGGTCCCTCTGAACATCTGCCAGGAGCCCCCTCGCAACCGCTGCCGGCAGGGGGCCCGGCCCCTTTGAAAAACTGTCCTACCCTGGCGGAGGCCCTCCATAGATTCATTGCCCGGTTTGCGGGGAAAGTCTGGATTTTATAGTGGTGTCCCGACAATATTTGTGGCTGCTGCTTTAGGAGAAACCAATGCGTATATGCAGTGGTTGACAAATCACAAAAAAATTACTCGCCACCCAAAAAAATCTACTCGCCACTACCCTGTACCAAACTGTTGCGGCTTGGGCCAATATTACATCGCCTGGGGGTTAATATCCACCGCCCGGGCGAGCAATGTATAGGTTTGTCGAACACGCGAATATGGATAAGTGCTGCCAACCAAATAAAGCAAAAAAATGTGATACATTACCGGTGCTCCCGTCAATGAAGAAAGGCTGCATCCAATCCTAGAGTAAAGATGAAAGATGGAAGACGGGGCCACGGATTGAAAAATAACAATGAATTTATTAAGCTAACACAACTTTTGGATCTGCAATTGTCTTATTCGGTGCAAGTGGCTTTGCGTGATTGTTGAAACAGTTGTGTTAGCTTAGTGGTGGGTAGAAGGAGAGAGATTGGGGGGTGTAGGGAGAGAGTGAAAAAGGGGGGAGGAAGAAAGGGGTAAGGGTCAGAAGGGAGAGAAGGAAGGGGAGAAGGATGGGGGGATGCAGCAGGAATAAAAAATCAAAATATAGCATAATTGGGGGACACTATTAGACAAAAACCATTATAAATATTATTTAAATGATGTAATTTCTTTAGATTTTTTTTAATGTGTCCCATTACTTTTGATAATCTGGTCACCTTATCCTTTTAATCCCCAATAAAAAGGTACAGCTCTCAGAGAGGGGTCATTAACAGATAGCTTGTTTGTCCTGCAGAGCATTGTGCGCTGCGGATTGGGAATGCTACATCTAAGTGTTCTAGGAACCCCAGGCTAGTGGAAACAATAAACAGTCTTCTGTTTTTCTTCCATCCTAACCTCTCCTAAATATCTCCTGCCGTTCCTTGGACTTCTTTTTCCACTGTCTCAAGTTGTCGCTTGCATCGCCATTGCCCCTACCACTGCATCCCTGCCACCCTTACCCCATCCTAAAACCTTTGCTCCTACTATAACCTACGGCTACACACATTTTTTAATCCTCCCTCTGCTCTCTGGAACCTTTCCATCTCCTTCAAACATGAAACAGTTATACCATACTCAAAACAGCAACTTGACCTACCTGTCTTTCTAACATCGACCTGTCTCCCTCCTGCCTTTTGCCTCTAAACTCCTTGAAGTCTTGATCTCTCGCTTTGCTCCAATTTTCTCAACACCTATTCTCTCCTAGACCCTCTACAATCTGGCTTCCGCACTGCTCACTCCACGGAAACTGCCCTCACTAAAAAACTGACGACTCCATGCTGCCAAAGACAGAGGTCATTACACTACTGCTCATATTACTAGACCTCTCTGCAGCATTTGACACCGTGGACCACACCTTTCCTTCTCCATTCTCCATACTCTGGTATTCGGGAACAACAGCCTCTCTCTGGATCTCCAATCCTACCTCTCCCATCGTACTTTCAGTGTCTCTTGGCATAACACCTCCTCCTCCTATATGATCTCTCTGTGGGGGTACCCCCGGGCTTTTGTCCTGGGACTCTTCTCTTCTCTTGGTACACACTCGTATTAGGACCTTAATAACATCTTTGGTTGTAAATGATCACATTATGCTGACGACACCACACAAATACACCTTCTCAACACCTGACCTACACCTGCCTATACAGACCAAAGTTCTGGAATGTCTCTCTGCTATATCTCCCGGATGGCCTCTGTCGCCTTAACTCAACATGGTTAACAACAGAGCTCCTCATACTCCCCCAACCGGCCCTACAACCCCTCCACAAGGAGGGACACAACGATCACCCCAAGACCCAAGCACGCGCCAGGGGGCAACAGACCTCCCGCACAGCGCCCACACAAACAGGGCAAACCTGTCGCTTTCCTCCGCCAATATGACAAAGATACCCCTTTCCTCTTGTAGACTGCTAAAACTCTGACTATCAGGCCCTCATTCTCTCCCGTCTTGATTACTGTAACTCCTGCTGTCCGGCCTTCCTGCCTCTCCTTCCCCCTACAATCTATCCTAAATGTGCTGCCAGAATCACTCTACTCTTTCCTAGATCGTCTCAGCATCTCCCCTCCTGAAATTCCCTACTCCTGGATTCCCAATCAAATCCGCATTCACACTCCATTCTTCTCCTCACTTTTAAAGCTTTACACTCTTCTGCTCCTCCTTACATCTCAGCCCTAATTTCTCGCTATGCACCACCCCGACTCTTGCGTTCTGCTCAAGGATGTCTTCTTTCTACCCCCTTTTTATCTAAAGCCCTCTCCCGCCTTAAACCTTTCTCACTGACTGCCCCACACCTCTGGAATGCCCTTCCCCTCAGTACCCGACTAGCACCCTCTCTATCCACCTTTAAGACCCACCTTAAGACACACTTGCTTAAAGAAGCATACGAATAGCACTGTGAACATTCTGAACACATGATACATAAAGCTTAGCCCCCTGCAGACGCACTTACCAGAACTCCCTCCTACTGTCTCTGTACGTTCTCCCTACCTACCAATTAGATTGTAAGCTCCTCGGGGCAGGGACTCCTCTTCCTTAATGTTATGTTTGTCTAAAGCACTTATTGCCATGATCTGTTATTTATATTAACTGTTATTTATTGGATTACCACATGTATTACTACTGTGAAGCGCTATGTACATTAATGGCGCTATATAAATAAAGACATACAATACAATACAATACAACATATTAATGGCACGCTGCCTAAAGCAAAGATTATTTGCATGTTACAGTATGTTGATTATATTTGTCCAGATATGTTGGCTTATTTGTACCATAAAGAATCTTGTGGTGTTTTAAAAATTATAAAGGTTTTCTTACAAAGTCTGGCTGTGTTTTAGCCCCTGTCTTTACATACCCTCTTTGTATTCCTAATTTTGTTTCGGGAAAAGCACGGTTAAAAACCACTAAATGTTTATGAATGTTGATTGATAACAACTACTGATAGCAGGTAACCTATCCATACCCTCCAAATTATAAATGAGGAATAATGTATTGGATTTATTTACACACATTACATGCTTTGCTGTTCTTTTATGACATCCAGATTTTGTAAGGTCTCTTGTCACAATTTCCCAGTCACAATGTTTTAACACAAAACATGTCCAGATAAAAAGTAAAGCCAATAATTACAAAAAATACAAATCAGTAGAGCTATCTGATTGACACAGGTGATATTAAATAGTATAGGACAAAAACAAATAATGGATGGTTTTAGTTAGCATGTTAAAGTAACATTTTATTTTTTTCTTATAGAGATGGAAGTCACATCACTCTTACCAGCGTCGGGCGATGTTCAGCTCACAGCATTGCAGCCGTTTCTGATGATAATACAGGGTGTGCCTCTCTATACTCTGGAGCACCTGGTGTCCATAACAACGTCTGTTCTCTTAAAACTCCCCGGAGTCCCTTGGTGGTGGGAATTATTTTCCAACCATTGACAAACACTGTCTTTTTCTTGCACACTTTTTATTTTTATTATCACATCAGTGCGGAAGGATTCATTCTATGTAAGAGATGATTTAAGATATTAAAAAGTATCTCACAATTACAATTTCAGTGTAGACGTCTGCAGACTGCATATTGACATGAATACTTTGTAATCTGAATGAATTTATATGTATAAAGCGTATTCCCATGCAGCCACTTTTAGCGTCCCACCCTAGCTCCCCATTGTCCCACAAAACTACACCAGGTCCAATACAATGAACAGTCCATTGACCTGTTGTGTGCCTGTCACAGCCAGGGTTACTAGTCCAGACACACGCACTGTAAATGCATTTATTTTTTTTATACAGAAATACATCTTGTAACCAGGGCCGCCAACAAAAGGCACGGGCCCCCCGGGCCCCGTGAGCTCCTGCGCGGCCCCGGCCATTATATTTAAAAAAATAAAACAATTTTTTTTAAATGTCGTTAATTGCGCATGCGCAGAGCCGAGGTCCCGCAGGGTGTCCTGTCTGCTGCCTGTGGGCCCTGCCTGTGGGCCCGGCCAGCTCCCCCCCCTCGATCCCCCCCGCGCGCTCCCAACGTGGGACGGATGGCGGGGAAGCGCCAATCCTGCAGCCCCCGCGTGCGCCTCCTGCCCCCCCCGCATGCGCCACCTGCCCCCCCCGCATGCGCCTCCTGCCCCATGCAGCAGCTGCGGGGGATGCTGAAGCCGCCTGCCAGGCTCGCGTCCCACCCCCAGAGCTTACTTCCCGCACGCCAACCCAGCAGCAGCAGCCGCGGAGGATGCTGCAGCCGCCAGGCATCTCGCGCCCGCCCCCCAGCTGGCCACCTCCTGTGCGCCCCCCGAGCCAACTTCCCGTGCGCCCCCCAGCCCCCCCCCCGCGCATTCCCCGAGCCCCCCCCCCCCCCCCCCCCCCCCCCCCCGTGCCCACCTCCCACCCCGGGCAGCTGCCAAGGGGACATCGGGGGCAGGGGGGGAAGCTGCAAGGAAGCAGGAAGCAGCACCCACCTAGTCAAGGTAAGTCACCCACTCAACCCACCCCACCCAGTCACTCAACCCAGTCACTGTCACCCACCACCCACCACCCAGTCACTGTCATTGTCACCCACAACCCAGTCACTGTCACTCACCACCCACTGTCACCCACCACCCAGTCACTGTCACTCACCACCCAGTCACTGTCACCCACCACCCAGTCACTGTCACACCCACCCAGTCACAAACCCAGTCACTCTCCCACCCAGTCACTCTCCCACCCACTCACGCACACACCCACTCACGCACACACCCACGCACTCTCCCACTGTGATGAATCCACTCCTGGCTTTTCTCGTAGCCTTGCAGGGTGCTGTTGTTCTCACTAAATTCCCTCTTTGCAATCAACAGCAGCTGTGCGGGCTATCACTGCAACCTAGCCTTGTACTCAGTCATTGGAGCAGTGCCCTCACACCCTCCTCCTGAGATTTGGCCCGCTGGCCTTTAAGTACTGCATTCCCAACAATCCCTCTCTGCCGAGCATAATCCTTCTTGGATGTTACCCGTGTTCTGCCACAAGTCCCTGGCTTGTTATCTCTAAGTACAAATCTCTGTGTAATGTGTTCCAGAGTTAGTTCCTGTTTTCCCTCGTGTCTTCGCTGTTGATGTGCTCCAGCTCATTGCTTTCGTTCCTGTGTTCCTGAGGCCTGCTGCTATGCTTCCCGCAGGGGCCTATGTTTCCGAGTATCCTGAGGCCTGCTTCTATGCAGAAGCCTGACTTCCTGTGTTCCAGTATCCTTCAGCAGCTACTACGCTGAAGCCTGTGTCCAAGCACCCCGGAGACCTGCAGTGTGCTATCTCCCTGGAGGCTGCAACCTGCTGCTTCTACCCTTTGCAGAAGTTGCTGTTTGGACCCCGTGGCCTGCTGCTCTTTCTCCCTTCGCAGAGGCCAGCTTGAACTCCTGCGCTGAAGCATTGGTTTTCCAGTGCTGTTTGGCGGTGTGCCCTCTCCGGTCAGCCTTCTCTCTGCTGAACTCTGGTCAGCCTTCTCCTCGCTGAGACCGGTACCATGGGCCATGGACGCCACTTGCGCAGACCCCGCTCCCGCCCCGCAGCTACTAAGCTGAAGCAGGAGGACCTGCTTGATTTCCTGTTGCCGATTCCTTGCTACGACTACCCGGATGTCTTCTATTCCGACCCTGGTTCGACCATCGACTGTCCTGTCTTCTGCTACCCCGACTTTGGTTTGTCCAATGACTACGCTGACCTCTCCAGTCCTGAACCCGGCCTGTTTGATTATGAACTTCGCACTCCGGACCAGTCTGCGCGGTCTAAGGTCGGTGATTTCATAACCCAATCTCAGCCCTGCGGTCCGGCCCCGGTTTGTGGCGAGCACAGTCGTAACACCCACGCACTTTCCCAAACCCACGCACTCTCCCACCCATCCACGCACTCTCCCACCCACACACTCTCCCACCCAGTCACCCACACAGTCACTCAGTCACCCACCCAGTCACCCACCCACCCAGTTACTCAGTCACCCACACAGTCACTCAGTCACCCACCCACCCACCTAGTCACTCAGTGTCACCCACCCACCCAGTCACTCAGTCACCCACCCACTCACTCTCTCACCCACCCAGTCACTCGCTCTCTCACCCACCCAGTCACTCGCTCTCTCACCCACACAGTGACTCGCTCTCTCACCCACCCAGTCACTCGCTCTCTCACCCACCCAGTCACTCGCTCTCTCACCCACCCAGTCACTCGCTCTCTCACCCACCCAGTCACTCGCTCTCTCACCCACCCAGTCACCCACTCAGTCACCCACCCAGTCACTCACTCTCTCACCCACCCAGTCACTCACTCTCTCACCCACCCAGTCACCCACTCAGTTACCCACTCAGTCACCCATCTTGATGGGCAAGGGGAAGCAAGCGGGCTTAGCATTTAAAATAAAAATACTATGTACAATACTATTTGCCTCTGTGTGTCTGTGTGTGCGCCTGTGTGTGCGTGTGCATGCGTGTGCTGTGTCTGCATGCGGCACCGGAGGCTGCTGCGCAGGAGTCAGAAAAGACTCCTGCGCGCCGAGCGCGTGAGCCCTCCGCATGCACACCCGCTGCCACAAAGGCCTCTTCTGCCAGCAGTAACATCACTTCCGTCTCCAGCAAGGCGATTTACTCCAAGGGAAATTCTCATTTGGTAGGTGCCAGCAAAGAAGTTCCACTTTAAAAAAAATACGTGATTGAAGCAGGGGGTCTCTGGAGCTGATCCCCATTAATTTCATCTCCGGGGACCCCCTGCTTCCAAAGATATGCACCTCCGTGGGGGGTGCCGGTATTTCTGCTGAGTTTAAAGCCCCTGGACACGCAGGCCAATAGGAAGCCGCACCGGATGACGTCACGGCTTCCTATTGGCCCGCGTCACGGCTTCCTATTGGCCCGCGTGACGCAAGACATTTAAAGTCGCCATTAGATTAAACACAACGATTCTCTGAATGCAGGGATACTGGCGCCACTACAGAGGCAAGTATCTTCAGAAGCAAGGGGTCCCCGGAGCTGAAATGAACAGGGTTCAGCTTTGGAGACCCCCCGCTTCAAACCTGTATTACAATTGTATTTATTTATTTTTAGAAAAAGCTAAGCTATATTGCTGCTTTAATGTTTATTATAGGCTAAAGTTGGTAAATTCCGGGCATTATTGAAAACCCTGCTCTCTGATTGGTTAAAAATCCGGGCATTATCCAATCAGTAATGGCCCGGAATTTTTGGCACCCTGCCACGTTTTTCAGCCAATTGGCTTTCAGTTTTCATTCACAAAGAGAGAAATTTGCATTTAGACAGGGGATGTGATTGGACAGAAGGCACTGACTCCTCCCCCACCCTGTCGGCAGAGAGCTCCGCACAGGAGAGTGAAGGGAAAGGTTTGTGTGTCTGTTTTGTGGGTGTACAGTGGGCCAGCAGAGTGTTTTATTAGTGTGTGTGTCTTGTTTTGATGTGTGTTTTGTGGGTGTAGAGTGGGGGCTGCAGTGTGTGTGTGTTTTGTGGGTGGAGGAGGGTGCAGAGTGTTTTGTTGGTGTGTGTCTGCAGTGTGTGGGTTTACAGGGGGCTGCAGTGGGTGTAAAGGGGAGCTGCTGGTGTGTGTTATGGATGTAGAGGGGGCAGCAGTCTGTTTTGTTGGTGTGTGTCTGGAGAGTGTGTTTTGTAGGTGCAGAGGGGGGTCTGCAGTGTGTGTTTTGTGGGTGGAGGAGGGTTGCAGAGTGTTTTTTTTGTGTGTGTCAGCAGTGTGTGTTTTGTGGATGTAGAGCTGGCAGTGTCTGTTGGTTTGTGTGTCTGCAGTGTGTGTTTTGTGGATGTAGAGGGGGGCTGCAGTGTGTGTGTGTGTGTGTGTGTGTGTGTTGTGTTTGGTTGTGTGTGTGTGTGTGTGTGTGTGTGTGGTGTGTGTGGTGTGGTGGGTGTGTGGTGTGTGTGTGTGTGTGTTGTGTGTGTGTGTCTTCAGTGCGTGTTTTTGTGGGTAAGAGGGGTTTGCAGAGTGTTTTTGTTGTGGGTGTCTGCAGTGTGTGGGTTTACATGGGGCTGCAGTGGGTGTAGAGGGGGGCTACTGTGTTTGTTTTATGGATGTAGAGGGGGCAGCAGTCTGTTTTTGTTGGTGTGATGTCTGCCAGTGTGTTTTTGTGGTGTAGAGAGGGCTGAAGTGTTGTGTGTGGGGGGGGGTGTAGATGGTGGAGGAGGGCTGCACAGTGTCTTTTGGGGTGTGTGTGTCTCAGTGTGTTTCTGGTTGTTTGTGGGTGTAGAGGGGGGGGCCTGCTGTGTGTGTTTTAGCCTATAATAAACGTTAAAGCAGCAATATAGCTTAGGTTTTTCTAAAAATAAATAAATGTTATTATAGGCTAAGCTGGTAAATTCTGGGCATTATTGAAATCCCTGCTCTCGATTGGTTTAAAATTCCGGCATTATTTAATCATAATGACCTGGAATTTTTGGCAGCTTGCCAAGTTTTTCAGCCAATCAGCCTTCAGTTCTCATTCACAAAGATGAAATTTGCTCTTAGACAGGGGAGGTGTGATTGGACAGAAGGCAGCAGCAAGGCACTGACCTCCCCCCTCCCTGCCTACAGAGAGCTCCGCACAGGAGAGTGAAGGGAAAGGTTGTGCGTTCTGATGTGTTTTGTTGTGGTGCAAAGTGGGTCAGCAGAGGTAGTTTTCTTAGTGTGTTGTAGCGGGGGCAGCAGAGTCTTGTTGGTGGGTGTTTTTGTTTGGTGTAGAGGGAAGCTGTGCAGTGTGTTTGTGTGGTGTCTTCAGTGTGTGTTTTGTGGGGGGAGGAGGGGTGTAGAGTGTTTGTTTGGTTGTGTGTGTGTGTTCCTGCTGTGTTTGGTTTACAGGGTGCTGCAATGGGTTAGAGGGGTTGCTGGTGTCTGTTTTGTGGATGTAGAGGTGGCAGGAGTCTGTTTTGTGATTTGTGTGTATCTGCATGTGTGTGTTTTGTAGGTGCAGAGGGGGGACTGCAGTGTGTTTTGTGGTTGAGGAGGGGTGTGTTGTTGTGTTGTGTGTGTGTGTGTGGTGTGTGTGTGAGTGTGGTGTGTGTTGTGTTGTGTTGTGTGGTGTGTGTGTGTGTGTGTGTGATGTGTGTGTGTGTGTGTGTGTGTGTGTGGTGTGTGTTGTGTGGTGTGTGTCTTGTCTCGTCTGTTGTTTGTGGTTTTTTGTGGTGTGGGGGGGGGTGCGGTGTTGTGTGTTGTGTGTGTGTGTGGGTGTGTGTGTGTCTGCGTGTGTGGGTTTACATGGGGGCTGCAGTGGGTGTAGAGTGGACTGCTGGTGTGTGTTTATGGATGTAGAGGGGGCAGCAGTTTGTTTTGTTGGTGTGTGTCTGCAGTGTATTTTGTGGGTGTAGAGGGGGGCTGCAGTGGGTGTAGATGGTGGAGAGGGCTGCAGAGTGTGTTTTGGTGTGTGTCTGTTTTGTGTGCTTGTGGGTGTAGAGGGGGCTGCTGTTGTTGTTGGTGGGTGTAGAGGAGGGGGCTGCACAGTGTAGGGGTGACTGTAGAGTGTGTTTGTGTATATAGAGGGCGGTTGCAGAGTGTGTGTGAGTGTGTGTGAGTGTATAGAGGGGCTGTGTGTATGTACAATTTCCTTTTTATAAACTTTCAGTAAAAGCATAAGAATATAGACAATCATTCTGATTAAAAATCAATATGACTACAAAAAAAAATCATTTTTTTAATGAAAAATTAAACAAAATTAAAAATAAGCCTACATTTAGCCTATAAGTAATAATCCCCTCAGAACAGGGCATTACTGGCCAATAATGCCCTGGCTGGGTTCAACTCTTCCAGCAGGGCATTATGGCCAGTAATGCCCTGTTCTTCCGGGGATTATTACTTAATTGGTGTTTACCATGCTGCCCCTGCCATCGCAAGGAGTGGTACACTAATAACGCTTTGCGTCCTTGCCAATATTGATATTTTCTTGAATATTTTGCTGAGAACGAATATATGAAATTCTCTCCAAATGAACAAATGTTGCACACATCTCAAGAATAATCTTCAATAGAGTTATCTATTAGACGTGTGCAAAAAGTTTCCTCCACTTTTTAGAGTATGGTAAATATCAGGTATTTGTGTGAACTAGAGATTAAGAAAAATTTCAGTATTTACACAAAAAGCGAAGCACCACATTTATGCGTTCCCTAAAAGTTGTCAGCTGCATTGAATTTTCTCAAAATTCACTTTCTTTCCAGACTATGGGCCTCATGCAGAGAGCAGCGCTATTTAGAATTGGAGAGGGGAAAATTTTTAGCTTTATTGGAGAGTTTTTTTCTCCATATGCAGAAAGGGCATAAAACTGCATTTACAATCCTTTCTGCATATGGAGAGTTTCAAACAGCGCTATGAGCGCTGTTGAAACTAGTGGGAAAGAAATCGATTTTTTTTTTCTCCTCCACCGGCCGCGGAGCGCCAGCTGCTTGGTGGAGAGGAAAAATGTTGAAAATCGCGCCATTTTTTTGCCGCGAACAGCCACTAGATGGCGATCGCGGCTCTCTGCATACGGCCGTTTTCAAGACTGGAGAGATTTCTGTTCTCTCCAGCCGCGCGGCGAGATTCTGAGAAAAAAAAATGGCGCTTTTTTTAAAACTCCCCATTATCTGCCTTTCTAAAGGCAGATTTCGCCAAAACATGCCGCTTTCCCTGTTAGCGCTGCTCTCTGCATGAGGCCCTATAGCAAGTCAGATATGCCTATATAATGTTTCATTTTGCAAGATTGTATTGTATTGTGTGTCTTTATTTGTATATTATAATAAGGGGCTGAGAGTTGAACAACTTTTTGGAAATTTTGTAAAGTTTTCCGTTTTTGTCTGACTAATTAACAAAGTTACATCCCCGAGTTAATGACTTTTTTTGAAAATGGGCGAACACATTCTCTAGCGGCTATAAACGCCATTGGAACGTCATAAACGCCATAAACATTTTGGAACGCATCACTCTATATTAGCCAATCAGCCTACTCCGCTCAACCAACAACGCACTGCTCAGTATTTCTTGATTCAAATCCACTAGACTAGCGGTGGCAAACTTTCTTTGCGCCCCTCTGCCTGTTCTCCCGCCCTGCTCGCGCCCCCCTCTTATCTTCTCTCCGGCGACGTGACATCACATTGCCATTTGACTCCGTGTTGTCGCCAGAAGCTGCCAGAGAGCAGGTAAGAAGCAGTTACAGAGGCTTCGCGTGCTCCCACTGCATTTTATTTAAATGTTGCGGGAAGATTGCGGGGCCTCTGTAAGCGCCGCGCCCCCCACCCCAAAAAAATGTATTGCACACCCATGCACTAGACAACACTGCAATTAGGATAATAGTACAGTGTTGCCTCGGTGTGAAGACAGCAAACACCTGGTCAAGAAAAGTGATCTCTCCTAAAGCACTGGAACATATACCCGAAGGAATCAGTATTTCTACTTCCTTCTTACATCATGCACCCTCAATTTCCCCCCCACCCCTAGCTGTACCTTCTTGTCAGCAATTTCCAGTTATCTCCTTTCAGTGGCTTAGTATAGGGCAAGGGTACGCAAAAAATTTTTTGTCTGCGCCCCCCTGCCTGCTGTCCCCCCCTGCTCACGCCCCAATCTTATATTTTCTCCGGCGTTATCTGACATTTGACCCCGCGGCATCATTTGACGCCGCATTGCCAGAAGCTGCCGGAGACAAGGTAAGGGATATACAGAGGCCTTGCACAGTCCCTCAGCATTTAATTTAAATGTTGCGGGGAAGAGCGCGGGTCCTCTGTAAGCGCCGTGCCCCCCACCCCCAGTAAATTTCGCGCCCCCCTGGTATAGGGGATGGTTCTCTCGTGTGTTTTAGCAGACTTGGGTTAGCCATGGTAAATATGTTGCAAAAGTCTTATCGCCAGGGAAGGTCACTTGTCTATACAGCGTATTCAATTGTTCATAGTTCCCTGCAGCTGTATTTGTATGTAGCTAAAGATAATCTTGCTGACCTTCTTCAAACTAACACTATTCTGCATTCAACCTTTAACCCATCCCTTGCTGGTTCATGCTTGCACAGTTTCCTCATATTAATCTGTCTTCTTGGTGGGCTGTTTTGGGGGTCTTATAGATCGAAAGCCAACAGTATTGACACCAGGAAAACTCTGGCCTTGCAAGCTTTCAAGAAATCACTGATCACCCACCTCTTCTATGAAGCATTTGGGCATTAGCTTCATTTGCTGAACATTGATTGATTGTCTACAAGCTCCATTACAAAAAAGGCTGAGAAGACAGACCTGCGGAATAAAACTAATGTTTCAATACAGCCTGTATTTAAACATTCAGACCTGTGTGAAAGCGGGCCATGCATTTCTGTGGAATTTCTTCAATATGTTTTACGTTTTTATAGGGGTGGGGGCTGCTGGTGCTGTTCATGTGAAAACCAGGCAGAGGTTTGGAACTGACTGTAAGTCTTCGCATAACTGACATCTCCCATGATGCTTTATGTCCTTCGTTGCATCCCATTTGACCCCACATAAGGAGCCAGCATCAGCGCACACAGGTTAATATTATCATAAGGGGTACTTTACTGCAAACAATGGAGCAAAATGTTTAATCTGCGTCAGTTACGTGCATGAAGCTTGTTAATATTGCTTCTTCTGTTTGGTGCAGATCAGATCACCTCAGATCTGGTGGATTTAAGAGAAACGAAAACTACACCAGTCAGAAGTGCAATTCTTGACACATCTCATTATAATAGTATGCTCACTGTCTCCTTCCTAACTTCTCGTATGACCACTCTCCAAAATGCTCACTGGCATAAGTGGAGCAAAAATGTTACAAAGCCCCTTTATTACACTGATGACAATGACACAATTTGCTCCTGTTTTTGGACAAACTATGCTGTTTGCGTTACACATCCCACATCCCCTATTTTCTTTGATTCCCAATGTGAGTTTCATAAACAAGGACGAGGAACATTGCTGGGCGGAGGCAGCAAGACATATCCCAATACAATGCAGGCATAGAAAGGGAAATATGCCGCATTAGTGTTTGCAAAGTGTTAGGGGGCCCCCTTTGCAAGAGGCTCTTAGAGCTCAGCTCTGCGCTAATGAGAAACATGGGGGTTCCTATAGCTGTAGTTAAAACAGAGAGCCCAGTCTGCACCTTATCATTCATAGGGATTGAGTTCGATTCAGTGTCCTGGGAATCTAGGCTGCCCAGGGATAAAGTCATCAAACTGAGGGGCCTTATTCGGGAATGCAAGGGTGATAGGAAGGTTACACTTAGACAGATGCAGGCACTGCTCAGGCTCCTAAATTTCGCATGTAGGGTCATACCCATGGGCAGGATTTTCAGCAGGAGATTAGAGAAGTCGACAGCGGGGTATCCCGTCCACTGCACCGCATCAAGGTCACTAAGGAACTTAGAGCCGACCTGGGTGTCTGGGAAGCTTTCCTCCAGGACTATAATGGCAAAAAGCTATGGATAGAAGGGGGCCGTAGTAACCAAGAGCTAGAGCTATTCACAGACGCGGCGGGTTGCTAGGCTTCGGCGCTTACCTCAAAGGGGAATCGTGCGCAGAACCATGGCCCCAGGCACGGAAAGACACAGGTTTAACAAAGAATATCACCTTCCTGGAGCTTTTCCCCATCATAGTGGCGGTAGAGCTTTGGGCTAAGGAGCTCAGTAATAAACACATAATATTCTGGTCTGACAACCTTGGGGTGGTGGGAGCAGTGAACAGCTTCTCTGCAACATCAAGCCCAGTGATCCGGCCACTGCGGAGGCTGGCGCAGCTTTGCATGCGCAGTAACATCAACCAAGCATGTCCCGGGGAGATTAAAACGTGATGGCAGACGCCTTATCGTGGTTCAATTGGACAGCGTTGAGGCGAGCAGCGCCAGTGGCAATTGCCATAGGTCTAACGTGCTCACGTCACCTTTGGCAGATAGGGATATTGGACTACTGGACCTGGTCCAGAAGTTGCTAGCCCCACGCACCTGGATAACTTATCTCCGGGCTTGGTACACATGGCTATTATTCAAGGAAAAGGACAGAGTTGAGGGTAAGCGAGGTTGCAGCGCGCGGTTCATTCGCTTCCTAGAGGCCCAGAAGAAAGCTGGGGTGACGCAGGCCAGTGTTGGGGCCATGTTGGCAGGCTTCACTTTTTTCCTAAAACTCCACAACCGCAAGGACATAACTAAGGATTTCATAGTAAGGAGAATCCTCATAGGCGGGATAGGGGCAAAGCCAAGAGAACTGATGGTAGGGAGCCGGTAACGCCAGACAGGCTTGAGGTATTGATGACGGTAACAAAAGAGGCATGTTTCAATGCAGCGGAAAGGGAACTGTTCAAAGTAGCGTTTGCCGTGGCTTCCTTTGGCGCCTTCTGGGTCGGCGAACTAGTGGCGGCATCTAAAGCAAGCCAGGGTGTGGGTTTGCTTTTCGCAAACACGATTATCAATGCTACATCTGTGGCGTGCAAGATTCACAGGTCTAAAACCGACCAAGCGGGATGGGGAGCGTGGGTTCACCTCACAATGAACAATAACGAAAGGCTATGCCCAGTGGTGTTAATTAAGGCACAGGCCCAAGGTAGGGGGCAATTTTCTCATCCATACGGACGCAACGCCTCTCACAAGGTATCAGTTTCAAAGCATTTTTAGGCGGTGCCTTGCCACTGGGGGGATGGATCCTAGTGTATTTGGTACCCATTCCTTTAGAATCAGCGCCGCTACAGCGGCTGCTGAAAGCGGCTGTACGCCGGAGCAAATAAATAAACTGGGGAGGTGGAAGTCCAGCGCCTATAGGGGTTATATCAGGGCCAAAGGCACAGCAACGTGCAGACACAAGCATATTAACATTCAAAAAGTACGGTGTTACAGACAGCACTCCCGTGGTAAAGTTTAAAGTATATAATGTCTGGTGCACGGGAACGACAAGAGGGACCCTTAACCCTCCCCAAACTATAGAGCAACAGAGGTGATGTGATAACAACTTTATGTTGTTCTGTTTTATACATGATTTCAGTGCAGACGGGAGGGAGATATTTGTGGTATGGTATGAAGGGAAGGGGCATCCTTCCCCGAAATGTTGCCACCCTTTACTTCATCACATCTACTCTGTCTTTTGCCGTTAGGCAGTTTATTGTCACTACTTTATCCCCCTTGTGTTTCCCCTTGTTTTTCCTTCCCTCCCCACCTCCCTCCCCTCACGCCATTTTTAGGCTTTTGTACACATAGATTTTCCCTAGGAAAGTTGTCAAATCCTTTGGATTGTATACCTTATATTGTGTATTTCTATTCCAATACAATTGATATATTTTGGCATATTCCAGTGTTTTTTCGTTTTGTTCACATTGAGTGCTGGGAACATCAAGAATATTAACATTGTTTTCTCCCTTTCAGTAGGCAACTGCGCAAGAACCCTGGAAGTGTGGATCGTGGGTCATTCCTTCATTTATTGGACGCACAAATGGGCAAATGATCAGCAGTGCGGCCAGCAGCTGGGTTTTGCGGAGGAGAGGATGAATTTGCGTTGACTTGGGAAGAAAGGAATGTGCTTGGTTGATCTGCAACTGGCTATGGACAAAGCGCTAGCAGAATTTCAGGTGAAACCGGATGATATTTTGCTACACCTCGGGGGGAACGACTTAGCCAAAACCAAAACATTAGAGATGATTTATGGGTTACAACAGGAATGTGCCCGCTTGAAGGCGCTGTGGAGCGAGGTCGTAGTCGTTTGGTCCGAAATTATTCCAAGGTGGATTTGGAAGGGGCCAGGGAAATGGATCGGGAAAGAGAAGGCTAGGAGGAAGGTAAATATGGCCATGGGCAAAATTCATCCTCTCTTGGGGCTGTAAAACTCTTAAGCACAGAGAAATTGATGCCAAGGATGGCAGCTGGCACAGAAGGGACGGCGTGCATCTATCGCCAAAGGGTTTGGAGGTGTTCCTAAGTAACATCAATGGGATTTTGCAGGAAGAATTAAGGTCAGAGGTCGCAGCTTTGGGTGGGCGTGTTGGTCCCAGGGGAGCCGATGCCCGGCAGAGGGGCCTAAGGGTGGCGGAGCTGCCGCACCAGCCAAGATCAGGAGACGGAGAACAGGTGTGAACTTTAGGGTCCACCCGTCAGCCGGAGCCCATAGAACAGCTCGGCAGGCTGGAGGAGCCGGCTTTAGGGCCAAGCCGGGCCGGCCAATGACCAATCAATGCTGGCAAAGGCTGGGCGCCAGCTTTAGGACTGGGCCTAAGCTGACCCTAGAGGTGGGAGGGGGAGGGAATGCAGCCCAACATCGGCTGATAAGGATCTCCCCCTCCCATTTTGCGGTGCTTTGTGTGGGGGTAGGAAGCGAGGCCAATTGCTGGACGCTGGGCAAGGATGTCCCCTCCCCCTCCGCCCCCCATTCACATGCTACGGGCGGGGGGAGAGAGGGAGCGCGGCCAATTGCTTGCTGCTGGGTAAGGAACCCCCCCACATTCGCATGGATCATGCTGGGCTGGTGGGTTTTAACAGCGGATGTTAAAATAAAGCTGTGACCCTTTCTTCCAACGTTATGTGTGGTCTCCCGTTATTTGGTTTAGCATTACAAAGGAGGGGCGGCGCATTAAGCCTTTAATCCCTCTTTTAGACAACTAGAAACAGCTATAAACAGTGAAAAGTTTAACAACGTTTACAGCAAAACAACATAACATTTAGGAAATCTTCTTGTCAGTGATAGGAAAACCTTAATATAATAGTTTTTTCTTTTATAGCGATGCCAATCAATGTATGCAGCATTGAACACAGAATTTTTGCATGCTGGCACAAGGAGTCCCTGTCTCATAGAATTTACAATCTCATTTTTGGTGCCCGAGGCACAGGGAGATAAAGTTACTGTACTTCTTCCTCCCCTGCTTCAAACTCGGTGTGATTGTTTCCAGAGTCCGTGCGTTTACTCACCGAGCCATCTTATATGTGGTATATCTTGCAAACAAAGACAAAGCAGAAGTCCTAGATGAAATGCAGCGCTCTGCGCATTTTGTAGTGAAGCACACAAGCAAGCAGTTGCAAAGGACTAATCCTTTTAAGGGGAAACAGCTGCAGGCTCGGCAAAATAAACAAAGGCAGTTCCATTGCATGGAAAGCACAGGATGCCAGCCACATGTGTAACGTAATCACAATTTATATTAAGCACCCGCTTGAAACATATAGTGTACCTTGTGCCGAGTTCAAAATAAGCAGCCGCAAGAAACACACAATAACATTATTAGAGCTGTAAAAGCATGTTACCTATATGCAGGCAGCCATGTTGCTAGAAAGAGCAATTGTACACCAGAGCTCCGGAACCATGACGCCTGCAGCCAACAGGATGCACTTAACCCTACACTGTCAAGGAGGCTGCCTGGTCTCTAGGCAGCGCTACGGGAGGGACATTAGATCATCAGCTATCACAGCATACCGGAAATTAACAATGGACAAATATTTACCGTAAATAAACAACTGTACAAAGGACACAGTGTGCAAAATGAAATGAAGCACTGATGAGATTAACCCTTTCACTGCCGAGGGTGTTTGTAAGCTCCAGTGCTGAAGACATTTGTGTCGTATTTGATGCTAGCAGTGTTAAAGCCACAGTAATTATAATATTGATGCAAATAACCCAGACAAATGAGAGATATATATATATTTTTTATTATTATTTTTTTGGCAGATTCTGCATGTTGTGTTACTTGCTGTTTTCTGGTCACCTGTTTCATATTATTTTCCTCAGAAAAAGGAAAAGAAATATGGCGCTAACATATACTGTGAATCTAATGTGATAAAAGAGTGATAATAGAATATAAAATAACGTGTAAATCAAACAATAAAACACATATGTGAAAATACTGTATGTGAATATAAATTATTATATTGGAGCACAGCAGGTGAGTTATGATACGTATCCCTATGGTCCTGCAGCTAAAACGTCCAAGGGTTTCCAAGCCCTTAAGATAAAGCATTTACAGAGAAATATACCATAGCAGATTTATTTAAAAACATGCACTTTAAAACTAAAACCACATTTTAAAACAAAAAAATGAAAAGAACAACCACATTCATAGATAAATGTCCGGTGGATTGTGTATAGTGTCAAACACCGATAGAGTCAAATACTGTAAGTGTTATAGACCAGTTTGGGGATACATAGAATATATAGCCAGTTGGATGATTATGGCGTGAAGTTGATCTTTTAAGGTTCCTAAAAATCTTTGAAGCAAGCAATGTATAATTGCAAAGTTTCCCAGTAATGTTTAGCTTGCAATATATCCTATTAAAGGTATCCTGGTAGTATATACTCCCGGGGAAATATATCCTATGGAGTTTTAAACCAGGGAATTTGTCTACCTTTTTAAAACATGCAGGATCTGGTCACTCTCCTTCCTGCCCATCTGATTTGGTTATGGCTGCTTGCTTTCCCACGCTATTTGCAGCAACTTCAAAAAAGCCCCAGACTTCAAGGGGATTTGGAGAATCCAGCGATCACTCTTACCCCTGTTCCGGACAAGCTAGAACTCCTTCCACGCTTCGTACAGCAGCTTCTATGTTACGTAATGTTACAGTTCAGAGCAGGTGAGGAAGGCGAGTGAATAGATCCTGCGTGTTTAAAAGGTAGACGTAACATGGTGTAAAAGAGGCTTGTGCACAACTCCATATGATATTATTCCCCGGGGGTATATAATACTACCAGGATGCCTTTAAAGGGATATATTGCAAGCTAAACATTACCAGGAACCTTTGCAATGATAGGCCGAGCTTATAGTAGCGGAGTCGCTATGTGGGCACGCCCGTCAAGCACTCTTCTGTAGTTGGCTATTGCACTTTGCCTTCAGGCGCGCAGGCGCGCAGGCACTTGGCTATGTAACACGTTGACGTGGCAGCTATTTGTGGAGACAATTTTTTTTGTCTTTGACATAGCTCTGAAATAATCAGATGTTTACAAATTAGGCTTTCGCCTATCAACAACCTCAGTCAGGTACCTTCCCACAATGTAGGCCTTTCGAAAACCTTTGTCGGAACGGTGGATATATAAAAGGTCTAATTTCATTTTTGCATCAGGAATTGGTTCCAATTGGTACCTCGCCGGCACATAAATATACTGTATGTCGAGTTGGGAGAGGGATTATCAGGCGGAGATGTCGGAGGAAGAATTGAGTGGTATATAGGATAATGCATCCAATATGAATCAATATATTTCTTAAGAGAATCTTCCATTTTATTATATTCACTAACTTGTCATTGATTACAAATGTCTAGATGGGGAGTGTATCCCCTTCACCTTCCAACTCCTCTTTCGCCCTTTTTATTTTCTGTATCCGTTCCTTCAAAATGTTCAATAAAAATTTGAGTGGCAAAAAAGAATAAAAAATACTCATTACTCCTGTAGAACCCTAAGGTTCCACAAATAACAGGTTGAAAACCTCTGCAGTAAATGAGTTTGCAATAGGGTTGGCTCACGGTTCAATGTTCTCTATTCATGAATTGGGCTAGGCAAAGAAAAATCTGATCCCTTTTTTTTTTTCTGTAACTGCCCTCATTGGAAATAGAGAGCCAAAGCTTGCAGCCTCCAATGTGCAGAGAAAGCAACGGAATTGTACCAAGCTGTGTCCCCGGTTGACTCATGATCTAAAACGTTACTGCTTCCTGGACAGAAAACGATTAATCTTTCTAGAAGATCTAAAATGCATCATGTCACAGATTTGTGCTGTTTTTCTATCACCTTGTTATTTCTGTGATCGTACAAAAGTCATATATTTCCAGGGCTGGGATAGACGCTGCTGCTAGGGAACATACCTGCCAAGCTCACTCTCTGTCAGGTGATTATGTCTTCTTGTCCAGTCTTGCTATTTGAAATTTGAGGCATCAAGTAGTTGAGAAAACCTGAATATTTACATGCAATCTAGATAAGGAGAAAATAAACTAGCACCGGATCAAACATCTTGTGGTGGCAGGGACCTATGGTATACAAATGCTTAAGCCCTCTTTATTCTTGCTGCTATAGCTACACAAATTCAACTAATTAAACTGCATGCTTTGCTGCTGGAATAAACCAATCTTTAATAAAGGTGAGGATTTACACACATCTGCTGTTAGTTTTGAGCTCATTATTATTATGTAATGCCTGGTGTGAGATATGTTGCACAAACCGTACACACAAAGCAACTGATAAAGATTTTTATTTCCTCCATATTTCGTACACACCTTTTTCAGTCATTTTTGCAGCGAAAAGCTCAGGAGTTCTAAACCCCTCTTAGTGAGGCAGGCTTTTTTTGTTCTGCTTAATGAAATAAAGCAATCTTTCACCACCAGCCAACAAAAAATGTGCCCTGAAGACACTTCTAGAGAAGCACATTCCACAAATTCCTCATGACATTAGAGAAATAATCCTGGCTTCTGTTTTCGGTTATGCTTCGACAGTCAGAATTGGCATAAATGCATTTTGCGGCATAACCCCTACAGTGCCCTAATGACGTATAGGGCACGTCATGAAAAGTGGTACCCCAGAGGGTCTTATAAAGTGCGCGGTATGTAATAGCCATTTGCTCCTGCCTGTGGAGCGTTGATCATGGACTACACTGTTGGGGCACAGCCTCCCCTTCTGGCGACCACAACCCGGAAAGGATCATGTGATCGCTCCGAAGACCACTCATGTGCTCGTCAGTGCCAGAGAGCCAATGCCAACCGAGGTGGCTGAACCCTCCGCACTGAAGGGGTTAAAATGGATGTGACCAACTTTTTTATTTGATGGCTCTTGTATTAAACGTTGACAAAGTAATTAAGAAAAATAATGAATGCATTCCTTCTCTAAAACATCATAAAGCACCAATCCACCTACTGTTTTGTTCATGATATGAGTCTGAGGGTCCTCTGGAGCTGAATTGAGCTTGTTTTAGCTCTGGAGACCTCATGTTCTTAAAATATTTACCTTTTTAGTTGCTCCCATTTGGCCATTTTTCTAACATATGTAGCGCAGCTTTCCCGCCCTCCCCCCGGGAGATCTTGCCCTGGCTACAGGTCTGTGTGGTGCTTTGTAGCTGTTTGGCTCCAGGAGAGATGAGCTTCTGTGATGTTGTGGGGAACTGGACAGGCTTTAGGTGATCCTCAGGTTTTTTTCACTGGTGACAGTGCCTCCAGTCACAGTAGTCTCCAACAGAGCTGGAGGCAGTCCCATTGATGACAGTCTTTTCTCCTATACTTCTGTCCAATAGACTGTGACTTAGTCAGAAGTATATTAAAAGGATCTTTATTTGGTGCAGCCACTGCAGGTGGTATTACAGCGTTTGCATCATTGTGGAGAATGGGTTCCAGACCCCTGGATGGTGCGGGCCTGCAGATAATGTTGAGGCCTTGTGCTATGCACTGTTCATGAGCACCCCAGCCCCAGAAGGGGCTGCGCTCCTCTCCCTTCCCCGGCTGGGAAGGAACTCCAACTCAGACTGACTATAATTTGGAATGCATACTCCCTAATGCAGAAAGGGGAGGGCACAGGGTCAGCACCATGATTGGCTGCAACACAGACCCAGTGTCACCTCCTCTTCTGCCACTCAGGGAGGCTGCGTGAGGAGGGGTAAACCTCACAGGGTAGCCTGTCACTGCCTGTAGCTACTAGGAATTACGTGACAGGAAGGCAGAAAGATAGTCTGGACTAGCCATGGCTATACTCTCCCCTAGGTGAAAATTCCCATGTCCTCACTGGGATTCAATTTGGGCACCATCCAGAAACCTGGAGCCTGCAATACAGAAACAGGTTACAGCAGATGTATAACATAACCATATACAGTACACAGATGACTAAGGCTGTGCTTATAGTGCTGGCGATGGCAATGTCGCGGCAAAACAAATGTATTGCTGCCGTTGCGTGCGCTTACAGTATAGACTTTGCTGACTATTTTAAGGAAAGCATGGAATCCATACGTCAGAACATCCCCTCTGTTTCCACCTCCCATCCTACACTTTCCTAACTCTCCTCCTGCCTTCCTTGACTCTTTTTCCGCTGTCTCAGAGGAGGACGTGTCACTGCTGGTCTCCTCTTCTCCCTCTATCACTTGCCATCTTGATGCCATTCCCTCCCATCTCCTAAAACCTCTTGCTCCTGCTATAATTCCTACGCTCACACACATTTTTAACTCCTCCCTCTACTCTGATACATTTCCCTCCTCTTTCAAACATGCAACAGTTATACCATTACTCAAAAACAGGAAGCTTGACCCTACCTGTCTTTCTAACTGGCCCTGACTCCCTCCTGCCTTTTGCCTCTAAACTCCTTGAACGTCTTGTGTTCTCTCGCTTGCTCCACTTTCTCAACACCTATTCTCTCCTAGACCCTCTACAACAGGCCTGCACAACTCCAGTCATACTGAGCCACTAATTGAGCCAGCTGTGCTGAAGTAGGGATATGCTGAAAACCTGGCCTGTTTGCGGCCCTCGAGGACTGGAGTTGTGCAGGCCTGCTCTACAATCTAGCTTTCGCACTGCTCACTCCACTGAAACAGCCCTCAATAAAATAACTAATGACCTCCATGCTGCCAAAGACAGAGGTCATTACACTCTGCTCATATTACTTGACCTCTCTGCAGCATTTGTGGACCACCCACTTCTCCTTCACATTCTCCATACTCTTGGAATTCATAACATTCTATCCTGGATCTCCTCTTACTGCTCCCATCGTACTTTCAGTGTATGTCTGCTAACACCTCCTCCTCAACTATCAATCTCTCTGTGGGGGTGCCCCAGGGCTCTGTCCTGGGACCTCTTTTCTCTGTACACACTTTCTCTAGGTGACCTAATCACATCTCTTGGGTTTAAATATCACCTCTATGCTGACGACACGCACATTTATTTTTCTAGCCCTGACCTTACACCTGCTGTACAGACCAAAGTTTCTGTGTCTCTCTGTGATATCATCCTGGATGGCCCTCAGCTGACAAACTTAACATGGCAAAAACAGAGCTCCTCATACTTCCTCCCAAACCTGACCCTACTATCTCCTTCCACATTACTGTTAGAAGTACTATCA
The DNA here is from genome assembly GCA_036426205.1 of Ascaphus truei. Taxonomy (NCBI): domain Eukaryota; kingdom Metazoa; phylum Chordata; class Amphibia; order Anura; family Ascaphidae; genus Ascaphus; species Ascaphus truei. The sequence goes on along the minus strand of WSYH01000135.1, from coordinate 272,866 downwards.
TTCACCCAGTAGCCCAAGCACACTGCCTAGGGGTTACACTCGACTCCTCTCTCACATTCTCCTGTCACATTCAAAACGTATCTAAAACATGACGCTTTTTCCTCCGCAATATTACAAAGATACGCCCTTTCCTCTGTTGCTCGACTGCTAAAACTCTGTCTCAGGCCCTCATTTTCTCCAGTCTCAATTACTGTAACCTCCTGCTGTCCGCCTTCCTAGCTCTCACGATTCGCCACCACAATCAATCCTAAACGCTGCTGCCAGAATCACTCTACTCTTTCCTAAATCTGTCTCAGCGTCTCCCCTGCTGAAATCACTCTCCTGGCTTCCTATCAAATCCCGCATCTCACACTAAATTCTCCTCCTCACTTTTAAAGCTTTACACTCTTCTGCCCCTCCTTACATCTCAGCCCTAATTTCTCGCTATGCACCATCCCGACTCTTGCGCTCTGCTCAAGGATGCCTTCTCTCTACCCCTTTTGTATCTAAAGCCCTCTCGCGCCTTAAACCTTTCTCACTGACTCTTCCACACCTCTGGAATGCCCTCCCCCTCAATACCCGACTAGCACCCTCTCTATCCACCTTATGACACACTTGCTTAAAGAAGCATATGAGAAGCACTGTGGCTAATACGCTACACATGATGCATAAAGCTTGGCCCCCTGCAGATGTGCTTACCAGAATGCCCTCCTACTGTCTCTGCATGGTCTTCCTACCTACTAATTAGATTGTAAGTTCTACGAAGCAGGGACTCCTCTTCTGAAATGTTTCTTTTATGTCTGAAGCACTTATTCCCATGATCTGTTATTTGCATTATTTGTTGTTTATATGATCGGCACGTGTATTACTACTGTGAAGCGCTATGTACATTAATAAAGAAAAAAAAGGAAAACAAAGAAAAACCTGGCGCCAAAAGTTCATTGGATAATCCTGTACTCCTCAGGGGATCAGCACACTTGCTTGACAGGCCATGTAGGGGAAAAAACACAAATAGACACAGATCATAGTGCAACACTGTAGGGTTAATACAGGTCTACACTAATACACACACTGCACATATAACATAGAGACTCCTAGTGACTATAAAAACTATTTATTAAATAAAAAGAACTATGCCATAAAATGGTATGGACAAATGAGAACACCGCTGGTCATCCAGATGGGAAAAATCAGAGCCCTACTTATAAGCAGCAAGGCAAATACAGGCACTGCAACAAAGAGTCCTCCAGGTGCTGCTGATGTCTTTGCAGAGATGTGATTCCTGCTGCTGGAACGTTGACTCTCGTGCTGACCCTCCCTCCAGGGATTAACAGGAACAGGGCAGTGTTGGAGGCCCGCTCCAAGCAGCAAGGCAAATGCAGGGCAATTGCAAACAAAGAGCCCTCCAGGTGCTGCTGTATGGTCTTGAAGAGATGTGATTCTGGCTGCACTGTTGACTCTCGTCTGCCCTCCCTCCAGGGGTACAGGAACAGTGGCAGTATTGGAGGCCCGCTCGTGGGGCTCAACAGCTCTATCTATCCACGTGAGTCTGCTCTCCTCACTTCCTCCTCCGGTTGGGGAGGCCCCACGAGTGGCCCCAAGAATATATTAGCGTTAGGGACCCTTGAAACGTGGTCTGCCGTGAAGTTTGCTCAAGGGCTTACAACAATTTGGCCCAAAATTTAAACTAAAAGACCATTTTATTTATTAGTTATTTATACATGTATTTTAGGCAATGTACCGTATATAAGTTTTCTGGATGTGCACTGAGCTTTGTCTGTGTTTTTATGTTATGTCTCTGGTTTTTAAATATATATGCCATGCATGTAGTAGCACTTCTCTGTGAAACTTATATGCTTATAATATATGTTGTGGGTATTTTGGGGGTTCAATTTGAGCTTGTAGGTTGTTCTGTTGTTTTAGAGCATAATGCCTCAAAGTTTGAAGCACCAGGTTTGTAAAAAGTATCCACAAAGCTACCTTTAAATTGGTAGGGGGAAGAAAACCGATTTATGATCTAAAAGTGAGTGCATAACTCTAAGATCTTTCTAAATCTGCTTCCAGCGAACTGGTGTCATGAATAGTCAGATCAAAATATCATAACACTCTGTGATGTTTCTGAACTATTTCTGACTCCATTAAGTGAAGTAAGAGCATTAATACATATTTGCTCCTGTGTATCAACAACAACAGTGGGATCAGCTAATTTAATGTTAGTCTCCGTATATTAAAATATCTTGAGAAGTGATTTTTTCATAATTGAACAACTATTCAACCACCAAATAAATAATTGGAAGCATTCAGGGCCGTATTTGGTGAAACGAGGCCTCTTTCCAAGATCTATCATAAATGGACAGGATAATGAAGACGATTAAATATGTTACTAGCCTTAGGTTCAACTAATCTTCTCGTTTTCTCCTTCTTTCTGTATAAACTCTCCCTGCTCTGGTTCCTCTGCTCCTCGTTTCCTCTGCCGTGTGCTTGTGTGGGGACCTCGCGATCCCAAAGAGAATAGTGGTTTTCCCCTTCCTCTCGCTTCTTTGTCCTTCTCCTTTGCTTTCTCCTGTCTTGATGTCTGATCTAAAAACACCATTGACTTAGTAGTAACTTAGAATCTTTAGGTCTAACAACCTTATCATGAGCTACAGTGACCTCCATCTTGCTAAATCATCAGTTACCTCCTTCAGTGAATTTCATCGGATGTTTCGACTTTTAAGGCCGAGTACCTCCCATCTGGAACCGACACCACAGTCTAGGTTCCCAGTAGTTCTTATAGAAACCTGATGTGTAACTCTGATGGTTTGAGGTTTTCCCACCCATCCCTAGAGGATGCATGAGATTGGGCACCATCCCTCGTGTCCGAGAGCCAGATTGGTAACGCCCTTTCTTCTGTTTAAGCTTCTTGCCCGTTTCCAAACCCTGACTTTGTCGTCGCATAATCATCCTTATAACGGTTTTCATTTTTGATCCTTTCTATCTACAACATCTTTCTCAAAGGTTAATCTTTTGCTAGTAGTTTCATTTATCTTTTGAATTCACTGGTGTGTCGATATGGTGCAAATATTTTGAACTATTCTATCTCAGACTCTAATTCCTTCACTTTTGTGTCTCTAAATTGAATTAATTGTTTCATTATTGTGAATGAACACTTATCCAGTGTTTCAATCCATCCCTAGAAACTCTAGATTGGTTTCAAAGGGGCCTTTGTAATCCTTAATCCCCTAGAATGATTTTTTATCAAAATAATCCTGGAGGGAATATGCGTCCCACCATGGCGCATGCTCAATCCTTACAGGAGAAATTGATAAAGGGGGACCAACACACATAGTGTTCCCCGTCACTTTAAAACAGCACATAATAAAGATCCTGGATCCATGACAATTATGGGTCTAGAGTCCATTTCTCCTTGTGCTCTGGGGGGTGATCGTTTAAAATTTGTGCCGCCAGGAGACGTTCGGATTCACCAGTTGGGCACTCTTGCCCCTGTGATTAAATGAAATGTCTAGATCAGGGTGGGGAACATCCGGCCTGCGGGCCGCATAAGGCCCGCGAAATGATTTGGTCGGCAGCGTTTCAGATCATGCGCAGAGCAAAGGTCCCGGGCAATCAGAGTGTCCGGCCTGATGCCTGTGGGCCTGCTCCCCCCCCCCCTCTTCCCAACTTGGGACTGAGGGCGGGGGGAAGCCCCAACCAGCATCCCCCACGCTGTGCTGACTGCGCACTACCAGAGGACAGAGAGTGAGGGGTTTACAGTGAGCAGTGCGGCTCTGCACGGCTGTCATAAGGAGCCCAACCACTGCAGCTCGAGGGAGGAGAGGAGAGTGGAAGGGAGTAAAGGCAAACAAGCTGAGGAAATTCCTTCTGGGACAGCATGCTTTAGGTAGTGGAAGAGCTGTACTATATCAATATCAGTCTGACCACACTGGCCTTTTATGGGAGAGAATCTCAGGCTTAGCTAATGTATTGTGTGTGTGGTGTGTGTGTATATGGTGTGGTGTGTATATGGGTGTGCTGTGATATGTATATAGTAGGTGGTGTGTGATGTGTATGTATGTATATGTGTTTGTGGTGTTGTGTGGATGTGTTGGTATATATATATATACTATATAATATATATATATTATTATATATATATATATGTGTGTGGTGTGTATATATATATATATATGTGGTTGTGTTTAGATGTTTGTAGTGGTGTATATATGTGTGTATAGTATGGTGTGTAGAGTGTGTGTATAGGTGTGTTGTATATGTGTCGTGTATGTGTCGCTCTTGATATATGTGTTGTGTGAGTATTTTATGATTTGTGTGTGTGAGTATTATGTGTGTGTGAATATGAGAGAGTGTGCTGTGAGTTGAAGAGAGTGTGTGTGTACAAAGAGCTCGTGTGTGTGTGTGTGTTGTTGTGTGTGTAGTCGGTGTGTGTGAGGTAGTGTTGTGTGTGTGGTGTGTGGTGCATGTGTGTGCTTGTGTGGTATGAGTGTGTGTGTGTGTAGGAGATGAGGCTGGGTTGGGAGCGAATAGGCGGGGTGGGGGGTAGGGAGGAGCGGCGCTTCCTGTCCTCCCCAGGAGGAGCGGGCCGGCGAGAGAGGGGGGGGCGGGGAGGGGGGGGAGCGAGAGGGGTGCGGTGCGGGTGGGTGGGCAGGACAGACGTGCGGCGCGGGGGGCCGTGGGCGGGGAGAAGTCTGCGGGCGTCGCCCAAATGGGGCGGCGGAGGAATGACGAGAGGTCGGGTTCGCGGTGGGAGCGACGGAGAGCAGGGTGTGGGCGACGGAGGAACGGGAGACGGGGTCGTCAGACAAGGTAGGAGAGGGGCGAGGAGTGATAGCGGATCGGGCAGCGCTGTGTTGTGTGTTATAGTGAGTGGTGTAGTGTATCGGAGAGTGATGTTCTGTCAGGTATGAGATGGGGGAGGGAGGAGAGGTAGGGCCGCAGCGGCGGGGTGTGGTGGGCGCGGAGAGTGCGGGCGTGGGTGATAGGGGGGGACCGGGGGGCTGTGGAGGTGAGCGGGGGCTGGTGTAGAATATGGTGAGGGGAGGGAGGCAAGGAGAGTTGGAGGGTGTGAGTATGAGAGACGTGTGGAGTGGGTATGAGAGAGGGGCTGAGTATGAGAGTGATGCCTTGGGAGCGTAGGACAGTATGGACCGTGGAGAGTGTCCGTGTGTGTGGGTATAGAGAGTAGTTTTGTGCGCGTCGTCATGTCATGGGTGTCTGTGTGTACGAGGAGTGTGTGTGTGTGCTGTTGTGTGTGTGTGTGTTGAGGTGATGGTGTGTGTTGAGAGTGTTGTGTGTATGAGGACGTGTGGGTGCCGTGGGTGTGTGTGTGTGTGGAGTAGAGTGTGCGGTGTGGGTGTGGGGGGGGTATCGAGGATGTAGTCGGGGAGTTGAAGAGAGAGAGGGTGGGGGGCTGTGGTGTCGGAGTGGGACGGTGCGCGGGTGGGATGTGTTGTGTGTGTGTGTGTGTGTGTGTGGGTGTGGGTATGAGAGTGTGTGTTGTACTGTATGAGAGTGTGTGTGTGTATGAGTGTGTGATTGTGGGTGTGTTGTGTGTGTGTGTGTGTGTGATGATGTGGGTGTGTGTGTGCTGTGTAAGTGTGTGTTGTGTCGTGTGTGTGGATGAGAAGTGTGTGTGATGTAGTGTGTAGCTGTGTGTGTGTGTGATTATGTGGTGTGGTGTCGTGTGTTGTGTGGGTGGGTGTGTGTTGTGGCTGGTGTGTGTGGTGTGTTGTGTTGTGTGTGTGTTGTTGTGTATGTTGGGTGTGTGTGTATGTGTGTGCGGTGTGTTGTATGTGTGTGAGGGAGTGGTGTGGTGTTGAGTGTGTGTGTGTGGTATGTATGAGTGTGATGTGTGTGATGTGAGTGTCGTGGGTGTGTGTTGTGTGTGTGTGTTGGATTTGGGTGTGTTGTGTGTGTGTGTGGTGTGTGTGTGGGTGGGGTGTGGTGTGTGGTGTGTGTGTTTATGTCTGTAGTAGTAGGGTGGTTTGTTGAGAGTGGTGTGTGGTGTGTGTGTGTGGGTGTGTGTGTCGTTGTGTGGTTGTTGTAGGTAGTGGTGTGTGTAGTCGGTGTGGGTGTAGTTGGGTGTGCTATTGGTTGGTGTCTGTGGCTGAGTGGGTCTTGAGAGTCTGAGATTGGGATCTGGGTCTGGTAGAGTTGGTAGCTGGATTATGTAGGGGTCGGTGAATCCTGTAAGTAGGGTGCTGTATGGAGTGGGGTCTGAGTGTGGGTCTGAGTCTGATTTAACTAACAAAATGACAGGAATGGTGTGTGTGTGTGTGTGTGTGTGTGTGTGTGTGTGTGTGTGTGTGCAGACATTAACCTGCAGTCAGTCATAGTCACCCACCACCCAAGAGTCAGTCACCCAAAGAGAAGCAGTTCCAGCCATCACATTAGTGGTGAGTTAATTAAGTGTTTGACCAAATATAGCAGGCTAATTTTGAAGTTGATAATTTTGTATGGCCCTCGAATGATTTTATAAATATCAAAATGGCCCTTGGCAGAAAAAAGGTTCCCTACCCCTGGTCTAGATGCAAGTACATTGGTGTAGCTCTGATCCTCCTCTGCTCCCACCATTTAGGATCTTGGTTATATTGTTATACTCTGTATTCCTCTGCTCCTCTCTTTAAATAGATATAATACAATGTATGTCTTTATATCTTTAAGTTATCTCAGGACAAAATGTTTATATGCATCAGGACAAAATGTTTATAAACATAAGGTCGCTTACTCCCATTTCCGTGTAAGGTTATACCATCTATATCACCTATATCCTATATTATTACTATCCATCTATATATATGAGGTATGACCTTGAGGAATTCTAAACAACCATTTGGTGTCTGACAAAATTCACAATCATTTTATTTTATTTTTTTTATTTAGATTTATATATTTTTTATTCACATTATATATTTCTTTGTTGTATTTATGATTATAATCTGAATCTTGTTATTATTATGTATGTCAATCTATAGTGACTGAGTCACATTACATTTTATTTTATTTTGTTTATTTTATTTATTGGTTTCAGCATTTTTTGCTATTAGGACGTTTACATTTATAATCATTTTTTCCACTTTTTGGTCTTTTCTATATTAATATGTCCAATTCTATATTATCTTTCCCTATGGGATGTAATATATATGGGTTATTGCCTATTTAAATGTCCCCCTTATTAGGTAGATAACGTCTCAATACATATGTATTTTATTAACAATATTTAATTTATTTATTTAATTTCATCTATTTTTGTAGCTTCATTAATTTTTTGTGTTTTGATTTACTATCATGTGATGAATTGTTTGACTTTAGGGATGTTTGTCCCTTGGTTATTCCTATTCTCCTCCCTTTATATATTCTAACCCAATATAGTTTCTGTTTATATTATGCCTTCACTTTGTGACAGCATGCTCGTTCATCTAAGACAATAGCCTGCTATGATCGGCTTATCCATTTGAACTCTGAACCTACTGAAGGACACGATCTAGTTACCTAGCAACCGGCTGCTATAAATCCTTAGTGAGGGCAGGATTCACCAGCAACCCTTTGAGAAAGTCACAGCACGTGACGAAACGCGTTAGGGAACGGAACTGCGTCATCACGCAAGCGCATGACAGGCCGTATCGAGCGCTGATACACATTGCGGCCAGCAGAGATTGGAGATTTTCCTAAAACTCAAAGACTGCATCATTGATTTTAAGGAGCCTTTCTACTCATGCACCAGAGAACATCTACCAGCAGCTTCAAGTGAGATTTGGACTGCAGGGTCTGGAGGCTGAGTGACCAGAGTTGGCGGTGATATATTTCACACACTGCTTGATTTTAACCTACCCTTGTGAGTGGATTTTCTACCCCCCTCCCCTTTCCCAATAAATGTACTGTATTATGCTATGGGGCGTGCACTCTTTCTCTTTTTTCTTTTCTAATATATATATATATATATATATATATATATATATATATATAAACACAAAAGAAGAAAAAGAAACCTCACAAAAAGCACTCAGACTACTATTGCAAAATAATAATAAATTTATTGAATCAAAATATAAAGATAAACAAAAACAGCTAACTGAAACCCTAACTACTGGACCCAAACAGTAACGTTGGATCTAAAATAAAAAATATAAGTGGGACTAACTCTTATAACACAAAAATAAGGAGAAAGAAATAAACAAAACTTAAATCTATAAAACCACTATGGGGACCAAGTACCCATAGTGATTAGCAACCGGCCAGTCATATAATGAGGAGATGGTATATAAAAAAACAATAAAGGCAAATGCCCTAAACTCCAAGAGGAAATATGTGGTGTTAACCCACCAGGAAAGATGTAATCATGACACAAATGTACCACTAAGCATGCTGAACCCATATGTAGGGCACTGTAATGAGACCTCCTTATAGCGTAGAACTACAAATATAGCTCACATAAACAAAGGAGAGAAACAGTAAGAATAATTCAGTGACCCAAACATAAACCTAAAGTAAGATCACATACAGGAAACTGGTCATATACTTGAAAAATTGAAAAACAGTGCATTAACTGGTAAATGTTACAATGGCATGTAAGAGAACCAGAGTAAAAAGTATACTCAGCTCCTGATGGTGCATAGATGGTCTGAGTTCAGTGCAGCTTAGAGTCCTGGATGGGGTCACCCCAGCCGGAGTGAATCACCAACATATAGAGAGAGTCCAATCCAAAAGTATAAGGTCTAAACGAGGCCAGCAGTCAGGGCCAGCAGCAAATGAATACCACAACGCGTTTCGCCCCCACGGGCTTCTTCTAAGGTGGTAATTTGGCATTTGAGAAGTTCCGGTATAAAAAGGCAGTAGATGATGACGTCAGTTTCGCGCCAAAAAGCCTCTCATCCATGCGTGAAGAGGATCGAGTTCCCGCGCATGCGCAGAGTAAGTTTCCGCGTTGAGTGCCTTGCTATGTAGTGCTGTAATTGCTCAACTCCTGCTTCCAATACCAGACACAGAAAAAGTGCCTGCATTTTGTCATGCGCAATGGAGGGCTTCACGATCCTCAGGGAGAGAGATTTAAAGGGAAAGTGTCTGCTATTTTGACTCTACTACAGTGCACCATTCCGACATATAACATTATCTTTTTGCTGCATCACAAGTTGTCCTGTGATTTCAGAATAGCTGCAAAGATCTTGTAGGTGTCAGCCTTCATTCAAGAAAAAGAGTAAACAAATATTCCATTCATATAGTATCTCCACTCTGAGGAGACCATTTCAAAATACATTGAGCATGTTACAGATATCTAGAATAGTAGAAAGAAAAGAAAGGAGTTAATGAACTGAATATATAAAAGCAACTATTGTGATTAAATTCTAAAAATACTAACTAGAAAGGGAAAATTGGGGGAGACAAGGAAAGCATCACTGTAAATAACTGTAAATAAATACAACATAAAAAATAGTCAAAAACCTAAAAGCTGACCATTGAATCCCTTAAAAATAAGGCCAAAAAATTGATTAAATTAGAGAGCGGGGGAAGAAAAACAGTACAGGCATACCCCGGTTTAAGGATACCCACTTTAAGTACACTCGCGAGTAAGTACATATCGCCCAATAGGCAAACGGCAGTTCACGCATGCGCCTGTCATAACGTCCTGAACAGCAATACCTGTACCGAAGCTGTGCGCAAGTGGGGAGACTATAGAGCCTGTTACAAATGTGTTATTTACATCAGTTATGCACGTATATGACGATTGCAGTACAGCACATGCATCGATAAGTGGGGAAAAGGTAGTGCTTCACTTTAAGTACATTTTCGCTTTACATACATGCTCCGGTCCCATTGCGTACGTTAATGCGGGGTATGCCTGTATAGGGAAAAACAAATGACATCATTGATCACAAAAACATTGAAAACCCCAAATAGTCATTCAGACCCTGGGGTAACATTGAGCCCAAAATAACAATCCACCTGCATTCCCGCTGTAGAAGTGCTCTTTCAATATCACCACCCCGTATCCCAAAAGAGACACGTTCTATGGCGAATGCAGAAAGAACCGAATTGTCATGTTAATGTAAAAAATGTTTGGCAGCTGTCGTGATCTTTTTAGAGGATTCTATGTCCCTTGGTGCACATTTTATGTTCCGGCAATGTTCTAATATCCTAAAACAAACCTCTCTCGTAGTCATGCCAACGTATATTTTATTGCAGGGGCATGTAAGATAGTAGATTACCCCTTAGAACGACAGTTTAAGAATTGGTGTATCTTAAACTGCTGTATTCCCTTGCTGTCTGAAAAGATAGAAGTCTGCCGTACAAATTTGCAGGCAGAACAGCGACTACATTTGAAAAAACCCTTTTTGTCAAAGGAAGACAAGAAGGTAGGATTCGTATGTGAAATGTAGTGGCTGTGGACCAGTTTATCTCTAAGGTTGGGGGACCTCCTACTAGTTAGGTCTACTTTCGGCCCTAAAATTTCTTTTAAATCAGGGTACATCATGAGGATCGGCCAGTGTTGCTGCAAAATACTTCCCAAATGGTTCCATTGTTGATTAAATGTACCAATAAACCTTATTTTATTTGGAGTATTTTTGTCCTTGATCTTAGGTTTTAGTAAGGAGGCCCTACTCATGTTTTTGCTACGTTCGTAGCCTTGTTTTATAACTGATTGGCTGTACCCTCTTGATTTAAACCTAGATTTCATCTCTGCTGCTCTTAATTCAAAGGTTCTAGGATTAGAGCAAATTCGCTTCAGGCGAATAATTTCGCCAATAGGAACTCCTGAAATTTGGTGTCTTGGATGGGAGCTAGAAGCATGTAAGATTGCATTAGTGGCAGTTTCCTTCCAAAAATATCTGTATTCAGTTGTCCATTGACGTCAATACTGAACCACAGATCTAGAAAATCAATAGAACTAGAGCTGTGTTTTGATGTTAATTTTATATTCAGGTTGTTGTGGTTGAGAACATCGACAAACAATCCAAAATCCTCTGCACTGCCCTGCCAGAGGATTAGGATGTCATCGATGTATCTCAACCACAACAAAACCAGATCTGTCATTTCCCTATTTTCTTCAATAAAGACTACCTCCCGCTCCCACCAACCTAAAAAAAGATTAGCGTACGAGGGAGCACAAGCAGCTCCCATGGCAGTACCTCTTACCTGAAGATAATATATATATATATATATATATATATATATATATATATATATATACATATATATACACATATATATATATACAAAAGAAGAAAAAGAAACCTCACAAAAAGCACTCAGACTTATATTGCAAAATAATAATACATTTATTGAATCAAAATATAAAGAAAAACAAAAAACAGCTAACTGAAACACTAACTACTGTACTCAAAGATTATCGTTGGACAGAAAGTAAAAAATATAAGTGGGACTAACTCTTGTAACACAAAAATAAGGAGAAAGAAATAAACAAAACCTCAATCTGTTAAACCACTATGGGGATCAAGTACCCATAGTGATTAGCAACCGGCCGGTCATATAATGAGGAGATGGTATGAACAAACAATGAAGGCAAATTCCCTAAACTCCAAGAGGAAATATGTGGTGTTAACCCACCAGGAAAGGTGTAATCATAACACAAATGTACCACTAAGAATGCTGAACCCATATGTAGGGCACTGTAATGAAACCTCCTTATAGCATATAACTACAAATATAGCTCACATAAACAAAGGAGAGAAACAGTAAAAATAATTCAGTGACCCAAACATAAACCCAAAGTAAGATCACATACAGGAAACTGGTCAAATACTTGAAAAATTGGAAACCAGTACATTAACTGGTAAATGTTACAATGGCATGTAAGAGAACCAGAGTAAAAAGTATACTCAGCTCCTGATGGTGCATAGATGGTCTGAGTTCAGTGCAGCTTAGAGTCCTGGACGGTCTCACCCCAGCCGGAGTGAATCACCAACATATGAAGAGAGTCCAATCCAAAAGTATAAGGTCCAAACGAGGCCAGCAGTGAGGGCCAGCAGCAAATAAATACCACAACGCGTTTCGCCCCCACGGGCTTCTTCTAAGGTGGTAATTTGGCCTTTGAGCAGTTCCGGTATAAAAAGGCAGTAGATGATGACGTCAATTTCGTGCCAAAAACCTCTCATCCATGCTTGAATAGGATCGAGTTCCCGCGCATGCGCACAGCAAGATTCCACGTTGAGTGCCCTGCTATGTAGTGCTGTATTTGCTCAACTCCTACTTCTAATACCAGACACAGAAAAAGTGCCTGTATTTTGTCATGCACAGTGAAGAGCTTCACGATCTTCAGGGAGAGAGATTTAAAGGGAAAGTGTCTGCTATTTTGACTCTACTACAGTGCACCATTCAAAAATATAGAATTATCTTGTTGCTGCATCACAGGTTGTCCTATGATTTCAGAATAGCTGCAAAGATCTTGTAGGTGTCAGCCTTCATTCAAGAAAAAGAGTAAACAAATATTCCATTCATATAGTATCTCCACTCTGAGGAGACCATTTCAAAATACATTGAGCATGTTACAGATATATAGAATAGTAGAAAAAAAAGAAAGGAGTTAATGAACTGAATATATAAAAACAACTATTGTAGTTAAAGTCTAAAAATACTAACTGTAAGGGACAAATTGGGGGAGACAAGGAAAGCATCACTGTAAATAACTGTAAATAAATACCACATAAAAAACAGTCAAAAACCTAAAAGCTGACCATTGAATCCCTTAAAAATAAGGCCAAAAAATTTATTAAATTTGAGAGTGAGGGAAGAAAAACAGTATAGGGAAAAACAAATGACATCATTGATCACAAAAAACATTGAAAACCCCAAATAGTCATTCAGACCTTGGGCCCAAAATAACAATCCACCTGCATTCCCTCTGTAGAAGTGCTCTTTCAATATCACCACCCCGTATCCAAAAAGACACATTCTATAGCGAATGCAGATAGAACCGAATTGTCAGCCCCATGTTCATGTAAAAAATGTTTGGCAGCTGTCGGGATCTTTTTAGAGGATTCTATGTCCCTTGATGCAGATTTTATGTTCCGGCAATGTTCTAATATCCTAAAGCGAACCTCTCTCATAGTCATGCCAACGTATATTTTATTGCAGGGGCATGTAAGATAGTAGATTACCCCCTTAGAACGGCAGTTTAAGAATTGGTGTATCTTAAACTGCTGTATTCCCTTGCTGTCTGAAAAGATAGAAGTCTGCCGTACAAATTTGCAAGCAGAACAGCCACTACTTTTGAAAAAACAATTTTTATCAAAAGAAGACAAGAAGGTAGGATTCGTGTGTGCAATGTAGTGGCTGCGGACCAGCTTATTTCTAAGGTTGGGGGACTTCCTGCTAGTTAGGTCTACTTTCGGCCCTAAAATTTCTTTTAAATCAGGGTCCATCATGAGGATCGGCCAGTGTTGCTGCAAAATACTTCTCAAATGGTTCCATTGTTGGTTAAATGTACCAATAAACCTTATTTTATTTGGAGTATTTTTGTCCTTAATCTTTAGTTTTAGTAAGGAGGCCCTACTCATGTTTTGCTACGTTCGTAGCCTTGTTTTATTACTGATTTGGCTGTACCCTCTTGATTTAAACCTAGATTTCATCTCTGCTGCTCTTAATTCAAAGGTTCTAGGATTAGAGCAATTTAGCTTTAGGCGAATGAATTCGCCAATAGGAACTCCCGAAATTCGGTGTCTTGGATGGGAGCTAGAAGCATGTAAGATTGCATTAGTGGCCATTTCCTTCCTAAAAATATCTGTATTCAGTTGTCCATTGACGTCAATACTGATACACAGTTCTAGAAAATCAATAGAACTAGAGCTGTGTTTTGATGTTAGTTTTATATTCAGGTTGTTGTGGTTGAGAACATCGACAAGCAATCCAAAATCCTCTGAACTGCCCTGCCAGAGGATTAGGATGTCATCGATGTATCTCAACCACAACAAAACCCGATCCGTCATTTCCCTTTTTTCTTCAATAAAGACTACCTCCCGCTCCAACCAAACTAAAAAGAGGTTAGCATATGAGGGAGCACAAGCGGCTCCCATGGCAGTACCTCTTACCTGAAGATAAAATTTATTCTTAAACACAAAGTAGTTGTGTGTTAGGATAAAGGACATCAACTCCATCAAAAAATCTACCAAGTTACGTGATAGATTCGTCATGGATAGAAAAGCATTGCACGCTCTGGGGCCATCCTGATGATGGATGGAGGTATATAGGGCCTCCACATCACACATGACTAAAGTTACATTTCCACCTATCGTAATCTCATTCAGTCTAGATAGGGCGTCCATAGTGTCACGGAAAAAAGTTGGTAGAGTCTCCACTATGGGATACAAAAAATCATCAATAAAACGACAGATTGGCTCACTCAAACCCCCTATCCCTGCCACAATTGGCCTGCCAGGGGGATTAAGGGTTTTTTTGTGAAGCTTCGGTAGAATGTAGAAAGTGGGTACAATAGGAAATTTTGACATTAGACCCTTGCTAATTTTGGAAGTGATTGTACCCTGTGAACTGGCATTCTCTAGGATACAGTCCAGTTCTAGTTTAATTTGGCTGTAGGGTCTGAGCCAACTTCAGAGTAACATTTTGTATCCCTCAGTTGCCTAAATACCTCTTTTTCATACTTTTTTTTGGCCAAATCACAACATTCCCACCTTTGTCTGCTGGTTTAATCTCCACCGCTGACAGTTTGCGTAAGTCGGCAATTGCCCTCCATTGCGACCCAGATAAGTTGTTAAAACCTGTACACTTAGGTAGTTTAAGGATATCTTCAGTTACTAGATTCGCAAAAAATTCAATAGAAGAATTGGTTTGGATTGGAGGGCAAAACGTCGATTTAGGTCTAAAATATGACACCAAACTTAGTTCATTAGTATCTGCAGCGGGAGCTGTTGTTTGAGAAGCAAGATCTTGAAGTAGTTCTAGCTCTTGTGTATTCCAAACTTGGTCACTTTCTCCACTCATATCATCACTACAAGACATTTTATTAAAATGTTTAGTGAGGAGCAGCTTTCGACAGAAAAGATTAAGGTCCTTGACCCAGTCAAATTTATTAACAAAAAGCGTGGGTGAGAAAGAAAGGCCTTTCTGAAGAACAGATGTCTGTGTATCAGAAAGAACCACATCCGAAAGGTTAATTATTGTCAATTCATTGTTTACCATTTGGCACGTTTGCCCTTCCTTCCCCTGTAGCCACACCACTCTCTGTCTCTTAGTTGACGGCTTTCCTCGCCTCGTCCTCCTGGTGCGTGATTTTGTCCATTGATCCATCCTAAAAATGATGACGAGCTTGCATCTCCTTCCGCAGAGTGCCTAGAGTCATAATCTGAAGAATTTATGTCGGTAGATATAGCACCGTAAGAGGCAGCTGTATTACTCATATGTTGAGGTCTTGCTTTTTTGGCAGATCTTTTGCCTCGTGGCCACCTGTAGACCTTATCTGTTTGATTATCAATAGAGTCACGGGCAAATTTTAATTTTTTCATTTCAATCATTTCCATGTCCTCCTCTATTGGAGTAACACGCTCCGAGTTACTGGGATCAAGACTCTGATATATATATTATCGCAGAGACAGTCAGCACACTGGTGTAGAACATAAGGCAGATGCTAATCCCATAGGAGAACACACAGCATAGTTACCAGTCCAAAAACCGGTAAAAGAGACAGCATACAGGAAGGAGTAATCCAAAAGGTAATTGTATTAAAAAAACAAACAGTTACACGAAAGCCAACGTTTCGGTCCCACAGTGAAACCTTCCTCAGGGCCATGCAAACACCAAGTCTGAGTGACCAACATATATACCCCCACCCAGAGCGCACCACAAACAAAATACACCAATCACCATCACCCAATCAGTATCAAGATGCACCTCAAGTGTCTGTCCCATACCCCTAACCAATACCTGTACAGGAGTCATTCCCTCCCGACCTGCAACCGGATGGAAATCAATGCTGCAATGAGAACAGCCCGTTCTGACATCATCACCTGTCGACTAGTGCCGGTGTCCACAGCGCCTAACCCACTGCGCATGCGCGTCAATACATGCTGTCAGCCGGGGAGCCATAGCAGGAGATGCAGCTGTGTGCTGAATCAGGACATAGATCGCGTCTCTAATAACCCTGGCAACCTCAGACGCCTATCGGTCAGCTTGCACATGCGCATTAGTAATTATAAACATCAGGCACAACATCGCAATTGCCGGCACCATCAGGAAGAATAAATGTATCAACATGACTAATAATGAAACTACTAGTTATTAAAAACCAGAACAGGGGTATATATTGTTGAGAGTGACACATCTAAAGCGTGCAAATGCAGCTTCATACATAGAAAACAAGGGAAGTGAATAATGTGCAAGGGAAGTGAAACTATGGTGAACATTTGAAATCACAGGTGGCTAAAAATAATAAATAAAGATAATCCTAAAGACACACACATGCAGATTTAAGCAATATAAAACAATCAAAGAAAACACCCCAACTTTAACTCCTCATTTACAGTAGGCCACCAGGTGAAAATGTCCATAGTTCATAAATGAGTCTAGCCTCCTGTTATAACAAGATTTTGCCCCTGTCACCACCCCGTGTGGGTACAGGGACCTGAAAGATAGGCATGCATCTGAGAGTGGCCAAGGAATGTCTCTGTTCTTTCAAATGTCTAGCAACGGGGAGACATTTTAAATCTATGTCATCGACCCCACATGTTAGAGCTTTCCTGATAGTCTTGCGATGCATGGCCACCCGCTCCTTCAGCATCCTCACAGTCTTGCCAATGTAGAGGAGTCCACAGGGACATCTGATGTAATAAACCACAAATTTGGATTCGCAGTTAATAATGCGGGTCCTCGCCGAAAACAGAACAACGGTGGTTCTTTGGCAAACGCACCAATCTTCTCGTCATTTGATGCTCCAAAATGCGCCAGTTGTCCCGATGCTACGCTTAATCTCATTTGAGACTGTACTGAAGGTGCTGACAATATTGAATCTATTTGTGACATCTTTATTGGGCACTGGTGTCAATAACACACTTCTGTCAATTTGTGCAACCTTCTGTATATTTATAAATAGTGATACCATCACTGACCTCATTCAGTCTAGATAGGGCGTCCATAGTGTCACGGAGAAAAGTTGGTAGAGTCTCCACTATGGGATACAAAAAATCATCAATAAAACGACAGATTGGCTCACTCAAACCCCCTATCCCTGCCACAATTGGCCTGCCAGGGGGATTAAGGTTTTTTTTGTGAACCTTCGGTAGAATGTAGAAAGTGGGTACAATAGGAAATTTTGACATTAGACCCTTGCTAATTTTGGAAGTGATTGTACCCTGTGAACTGGCATTCTCTAGGATACAGTCCAGTTCTAGTTTAATTTGGCTGTAGGGTCTGAGCCAACTTCAGAGTAACATTTTGTATCCCTCAGTTGCCTAAATACCTCTTTTTCATACTGTTTTTTTGGCCAAATCACAACATTCCCACCTTTGTCTGCTGGTTTAATCTCCACCGCTGACAGTTTGCGTAAGTCGGCAATTGCCCTCCATTGCGACCCAGATAAGTTGTCCCAGGTGCTGACAATATTGAATCTATTTGTGACATCTTTATTGGGCACTGGTGTCAATAAAACACTTCTGTCACTGACCTCTAGGGACTAGAACAGTGCAGTAAGTGTGCTTTCCAGTCCACAGAGAGTTAATTCCTCAAAGAGAAGCCAGCAGCAGCTGCTAACTAATGGAGTTAATCAGACTCCTTGACTTGATGAGGAAGAGTTTTAAAAGACACAGGAAGCTGCCAGACAGAGAGACTGTTTTTCCCATTTCGATATATATATGGAGGATAGATATATAATATGAAATATATATAATTGAAAAAAAGAAAGAAAAAAGAAAGAAAAAACAGGTGCACACCTAGTGCATTAACGTAATAAAATATGTATTGAAGGAACATAAAATCAAACAAATGCCCATTCACAAGAGTACTGCAAATATAAGCATTCATGAGATTGGCTCTCATGTGCCAGCAACACGGTCCTCTCGGTAAGGCTCGAGGCAACAGCATCCTCCCGTGACCCTCCTTCGTTAAGCCGGATGTAGATTGCCTCCTATTAGGTGCACGGCGAAAGGAGTCCCTCCGGGAACCAGCGCTGGAGATCTTCTATGCCGGTAGCAGGATCGTGGAAGACACAGGAGCCTTATGTCTCGCGTCCAGTAGCAGCAATATTCATGGGCAATTGACGGCCACAATCAGACCACGCCCTACGCGTTTCATCATCGATGATGACTTCATCAGGGTTGAGCCTTACGGCGAAACGGCCGTTGGAGTATCTATACCACTCACTTTCCTGTGTCCCACCGCTGCACCGTGCTGACCATCTCCTTGTTTGGAGCTTTACTGCTGATGCTGTTTTGTCCGGTCTCTGTGACTGTGCTGTATGATTGCTGCCTGATGCTAACAGTGAGCGGGATGCCGGGGGCTTGCATTGCCTCTTACTTACCTCTGTCTTGAACTCCCCTTCTCCTCTGGATGTCTGGTGCAGCATCATAGCAAGTATCTGGACATTTCCTTGCTCCACAGTAGCCTTTGGGACACTATCATTTTTGTCTGCCGCAGCTTATATCAGTTACACCTAGCTGTGGCATTAGAGAGTTATTTTCTTATGTTTTTCTCCCTTGTTTTCTCTGCTGACTCATTGTTTCCATTTTAGTCTTTGAGGGGACCCCACCTCTGCATATTTTAGACATTTATTTTCTGTCTTTCTCTGGCTCTTTATTATAACTGCCAGGGTTTAGCCACCACCTTCTGGCTACACAGCATATAGGGTATTCATTCATTATATTTTCATTGTTGCTCATTTTTCTGTGTTTACTTGGGTTTGTGTATATATACAGTGTTCGACAAACCTATACATTTGCACGCCCCAGGCGAGTGGATTTAACATTGTGGTGAGCTCCTATTGGCCCAAGCAGCACACGTGTGGTACTAGGTGGCGAGTAGATTTTTTGGTGATTTGTCGACCAATGTATATATATATATATATATTGAAACAAAGCAAAAGGAAAAAGCTGCGCCTCTGAACCAATTGAGTATAATCAAAACTATTAATCTAAATTTTGTATAAAAAACGGGGGGGTGTATTATAGTATGAAGTGAAAATAGGATTATAAATTAAGAATGAACTCCTATTAATAGTACATAATTGGCTAGCAAATACTCATAAAACACCTGAAATGTAAACAAGACTAAACACTTAACTTAAACAACTGTGTACATATAAAATATATATAAAAATACTCATTATAATTAAAAAAATAAAAAACAAATAACTGGTTTCTATAAACAGTCATCCTGCCAACGCTGGGATCCGTCATAGGTGGAGGCGCTGCACTAAAAGAGAAAGAGCTCACCCCAGGCTCCCAGACGCGGAGGCTCAGGCCTCCTTTGAGTATACAGGCACTAGCAGCACGTGTAATCGCCCACGGTTTGTCTTAGGCATAGGGAAAGGGGGATACATTATGTATGTGTTCTGTGCACCAAAATAGCCCGGAATTGAATCCTTATAGGGAGGAGTGGCTCAGTGAGTAAAGACACTGACTGGCACTGAGTTTAAAGCAGGGGAACCTTGTTCAATTCCCTGTGTCAGCACCAAAAAATAGATTGTAAGCTCCACGGGGCAGGGACCTGTGCCTGCAAAATGTCTCTGTAAAGCGCTATGTAAAACTAGTAATGTTGTACAAGAACATGCTGCTATTATTATTATTATCAACAATCCACTCCTATTTGGTGTAAGGAAATTATTCGGTTAGTTAGATCACTGCATAAAAGACTTATAGTTGAAAAAAAAAAGCTAGAAACTATGAATATAGTAGTAACATGTAGCAAGTTTTCTTGCCCCAGTTTAGCGGAGATCCACCGTCTCAATCAGTTCCAGACACAAGAAAAAAAATGGAATTGCGTTCAGAAACGGTCATAAGGGAGCCATCATCATGCTCAGCCTCGTGACAATCACCAAGCATTATACAGCTTAGCCAGGACACAGTGTTCAGCACAACCCCAGTCCTCAGTAGTGGTGACAATAAAGTAAACACAAGCTGATGAACATCATAAAACCATCAAGAACTATTAAGGTAGACAAATTTGGTACAAGAATATCGTAGCAATTTATCAGATTTAGGGGGTTATTCAATAAAGTCCAAAGTGGCAGTTTTCATCTGAAAACCCCTTTAGACTTTATGGGTGTCTCCGGCTGAAAAAATGTCCATAAACATCTCTACAGACATTATTCTATTAACCCCCCGGACCTGGTAATGGTTGGAGAGATGGCAGATAAGGGTATATGTGGCTTACCAACATTTCTTTAAATAGCCCTTAACTTTGTTCCAGGTTGTACAAACTGACCTGTCCAGTAGTGGACAAGGTAGCTGTACATATGAGACACTGATGGATGGATGTGTAGCACGGTTATACTAACCTGAATTCACTGCAAAGAACGCAAAGTGTGTTAAGCTGTCATATTAGTAAAATGTTACCCAAATGTATCAGCCACTGTCAGTAGGTCCCAGCATTTCGGGCTGCTATCATAATTCCAATGTAAAATAATAAGGGTGCAAACAAGTACTAAACATTATGAAGAAAATGTAAAATATAAACACGCAGCAAATACCAAGCATTTTATCATAACAGTGGTATATTTTTTATAAAAATGTGTGAGGTTAAGCTTAAATTAGACTGATTTCTTATTTAGTTCTTAGTGTGACAGTGTATGCAAAGCTTGATTAAACACTATTTCTGTGAGTCGATTTACAAAATACTTATTTTGATACTAGGTAGACATTGAAATACACATGACAAACATCTAATGGTGTTTAATTGGTAAAATAGCAACTGTAAAATAATAAAAGATTATTGCAGTCTTATTTTAGGTTTTCAGCACCACCTAGTGGGTGTAATGGGAGTTCTTTATGAAAGCGTTCTGACTACAACTATGGCAGAATATCAAAGATAGTACACTTGTCTAAGGAGGGATGTGCCTATTTTATAAATCTGGTGTTGTTTCTTGTAGTATATGTTCTCTAGATTTGCAGCCAAGAGAGAATCGTATCAAGGTTCAGACCTTGTTTCTGGCACTGCTAGAGAAGTATTGAACAAGCAGCTTTAATAAGAAAGTACCGGCACTCCACAGGTGTTGCAAAAAATATAACATTGATTCAGTGGTTTGACGTTTCGGTCCCAAACTCAGACCTTTTGTCAAGAGTTTGTTCTACTTTGTGGTATTGTCTCTCTGCAAAGGATGCATCTCCATGCACCCGAGGCATTTCCTTATTGTGTCCGATCATGCGAGTGCACCTAACTCCCTCACATACTCCATAACCTTCAATAATCCAATGGTGAAAAACGTTGTTTGTTTTAACTGTCAGTTGTTGTGAAATGTAACTGGATATTTGCAAGGGTCTTGAAAGAGCTGTGTGAGACTTCGTGTTTCAGGCATTTGAGTTCTTTAGACATTTCTGCAACATGTTAACATTTTCCACAAGATAGCAGAGAAATTAAATTACAAATATTTTTTTATTTATATTTTTATATATTTGTGGGCATAATGAAAACAAGGCTGACCACAATTCTGCAATGTCCTCTTTTATATACCATTCTTTAAAGCAGGGGTGTTCAACGCCAGTCCTCAATACCCCCCGACAGGTCAGGTTTTAAGTATATCCCAGCTTCAGCTCCTCCCCCCTTGATGAAGTGTGAAGCATCACACGAAACGCGCGTCGGGGTGTGACGTCACTCGTGGGCGTCTGAGAGTGAGAGTCCTCGTGGAGCTGAGCAGCATCTGTTGGGAGTTATTTTGGTCTGGTTGAGCACATGAACATAAGGAGCACGGTTGTATGAATCTTGTTTGTCTGCCACTGATGTTGCTTACCTCTTTGGGCACATCAGGAGCTTTTGACTGAGGATTGCAGTCATTAATACTCCCCCAGGGTTGACTACTATATACACATATGTCATTTAATGATTAGATTATTGCATACTTACCTACTTAGGCTCCTTTAGTGTATTATTGCTCACCTAGGCTCATACCCACAGAGCTTAATAGCTTTGGTAGCAACATTAGGGATATTATGATATACATACTTGACTAGAACTTATAGTGTATTTCCCTACCATGTCTGTTGCTGCCCCTCTCCCCTACAGGGGTATTTTAACATCACATATATTGTTTTATGTTTATGTTACTTGCTTTTCGGCGTTATTTATGGTTTATTAAAGTTTTTTTATTTTTTTGGATTTTATTAGTGGATGTCATTGTTATACCTTAGGCTATGAGACATTCTCTGTGGATATATATGGTTCTTTTATGAATTATGTTTATTTTCTTTCAGACATTAGTTTTTCAGTGGATATTGTATCCTTAAGCATTTATTTCATTTCATCTGGGACTTTAACTAAAATATATAAATATCCTCAGTATGGACTTATTCTATTTGTTTTTGCCTTGAGTGCAATTAATAGGGGACTTCTGTGACCTGTGTCACTTTTTTTTGCTACATTATCTCAGCTTCAGCACAGGTGCTCAATCAGTGGCTCAGTCTTCGACTGATTGAGCCACCTGTGCTGAAGCAGGGATATCCTTAAAACTTTACCCGTTAGGGGGGTCTTGAGGACTGGAGTTGAGCACTATTGCTTTTAAAGGATGTTAAATTGTTATCGTTTATGGGGTTTCTTAATGACCAATATCCAAAGCATCAAGATTATTTTGCATGTCACATGGGTAAGCTCAACTTTTCTCGTGCTCATTTCCTCAGTTCTTAACTAAAATCTTAAAGTTTTTGTAGCACTTGATCACCAAAAGTTGCAATGATGGATCCCACGTACTAAGTGTCAATGTTTCTCATGTATGTTAAGGTGGGGCCGTATCCTTGAACAACTGAAGGAGGAAGTCCATACTGCACAGACCAGCAGTACGAGCGGCTACACCTTCTACGACCTGGTACAAGTCTTACATTACAACTAATGCAAAAACAGATTTCAGGTTTGGTCGGATGTACATAGTGAGTCTTCTACTCCCAAGACATTGGTGCAGTGCCACTTCATCAGGAGTTCGTTGCAGTAGTGGATAGCACTCATTTTTGTAACACAGTTAACACGCACTGTAGCCAACATGAATGTTTATTAATCAATTGTAAATATTTTAGGAAAATTATCAATATTTGTCATTCAATAACAGGGCAAAAAGTGGAAACAGTGTCAGCCTTACAGCAAAATAAAAACATGATATAGACTCAGAATGTCACTGCCCATCACTTCATATAAACATCCTCTCAGTAACACAATTTTCTGTTAGACTAAACAGACCTTTAGTATTATTATCTTTTAATTATATGGCACCAACATATTCAGCCGTGCAGTACAATGTGGGAGGGAGGTCAATAACATTGTATAACAAGAGTATACATACTGTAGTGTGACAGTGCTCGTCTCGAATCAGGACGTGGAGCCGCAGGGCTGAGTAGGTATGCAGAATAACTGTGAGTATTCGTCAGAGAGACAAATCACTATTGATTAGCGTGAAACGAGCCAGAGTTTTTTTCTGGGACATGTTGCTACCGCTCTAATAAAGATGATTTTAGTTCCATTCCTGTAGCCCCTTCACTTTTTGCTGCTGTGCTCCGTTTTCTTCACCCCTGGATTCTGCTTACTACCATGTGAGGCACGCCATAGACAAGGACAAGACTGTGTAACATCAAGTTTTCACTGCATTGGTTGTGATTATGGGAGGATACCTTATTGCATACAGCAGGATTGTTTAGCTCCAGGGAGATAGTCCATTATAGGTTTACCGGATGACACTGTTTAATATACATACAGTAGTCACGTGTTTTTTCTACCAGGACTTTGTGTTATATATATATATATCTCCCTTCATGGTGAGCAACACTCCTGCATTTGGTTATTTACCTCCACACACCACATGGTTACGATTATCCTTTCTTCAAGCAAGCTTATACCAATTGATATCCATGTCAGCTCCGACTGATTTATCTATGTAACCTTGTTCTCACAGCACCGACATATGGAACATTGTTCTGTTGCAATATAGCCAAATTCTTTAAAGGATGTCAAAGATAATCTTAAATGGTTCCCCATGACTAACAGTAATGCTGCAGGGAATGAGGAGCATGTTATCATCGCTTTCTACACGAGGAAAAGGGTACTAAAATGTACAGGAACAGGTTATACACAATCAGGAGGTTGAAGTCTCAGAAGAAATTACAATCCTTGTAGCTATTGTGAAAAATCTTTGTAGACATCTGTTTTGTAATTTGTATTCTTTTTTTTTTTTTTTAAATACAATTTATTAAGGAAACTAGGTCACAGATTTGTAAATAGAAAAGTAGTGCAACTTTGGACCACTGCTATAGCCAAACGTAAATTACAGCGTATGTAATAATTAGGCAGTTTAACTTTGTGTACTACGGAAATCAGCATTTATTAAAAGAGAAATGCACTTTTGTATTTTTACTTTTTTTTAAAGGAGACAGCACAGGCAAACAGTTATAGGAGACTAACCCCTCTTTACGTCGTGGGGATCAGCGATGCATTGGTATAGGTTATGGCTCTTTCAATGGAGATACTCCGAATTATCTGGTTATAGATTTCCCGTCCTAATACGTTAACAGCTACAATAACTGCAGCTACATGTTATATTTCCCTTCATATTGCATTTTCCCTCATACATCATTAACTTTACATACACTTGATGAAGAGCTATCCTCCCCAAAATATTGCATTTCCGTTTCTGCACCTGTGCTAAGGTCTATTGAAGTGGACACAAACCTGACATGCAGCTGCCCGATTTCTTCTACTGTTTCATTTATCAGGTTGCGACAGGACACCCGAGACAGACCATCACTGGGAACTGGTATGGAAGCCACATTGGTAAATGCTCCTTGAAAGGACATCCGACGAGTGTGCTGGGCAACTTTCATTCTACTTGATAAAATGCAAACATATTCCATGCAGGACTGCGAGACTGTGATGCAGGTATTTAGCATGAGCAGAAAATACAATTATTGTGTCGAGCATATTCTAAAATTAGTGACCAGCCAAGCACAACCAAATGGTAAATATTGTGAGCAAACTGTTTGCCTCTCCATGCATTGCCAATTATCTTAAACCCCTATATATCTCCATTGTCTAATTAATTCCAACGTTCTTATAGCACACTGGTGCATATTTTAATTTTTTGGAGACAAATAGCTGGACGGAAAGGGACTATTAGCCGCAGCTGTTCAGCCGCCCAGGGATAGTTGGCCACGGCCATTTTGGCTCCAAGATAGATGTTGCGTCTAGGACAATAGACGTTAGGATTAGGAGGAGTTAAGGTTTAGGGTAAGGGGGTCAAGGGATACATTAACTGCAGCGGCAAACTGTCCTAGCGGTTAAATAGCCATGGCTGATTGCTCAAAGCTAATTGTCCTAGACGCTGACTGGATTCGGGAGCTGGAGGTGCGATGTTAGTAAGGCTCGAAATATTACATTTTTGGCTGTGGTAGCAACAATACAGATGGGTCTGTAGCTAATTGATAAAATTGTTTGCAGCAGTTCAATACGTATCGATAAATACCGTATCGGTAACTGAACATCGCTTGACGTTTTGATTTACAATCAGTTAAATGTTGGATGTACTGAACAGGTTATGAAATAATGTAAATGAGACTGTTCCAGTTTTTATCTTGTAGCTCGTTATCTATTAATACGTTTCACCAAAACCTTACAGGGAGTACAGTAGATGCATAAATATCAGGATCATGAATATAAGTGATAGTTTCACAAAATGACCATCTTACTACAATAAAATGTCAAACTATATATATATATTTTTTTTTTATTAATTACAAAACCAATATATACACACACAAGTATATACACATTATACACAAATATAGCAATACAACAAATGAAATGCTCTGTATGCAAAGCAGGTAATCCTTACAGTGCCATAACTGTGCGAGACGTATATGTATAGATTCTGACAGTTGTCACTATCGCGGCAAAAAGAAGAACTCTAGGCAGCGCATTGTTTTTACCCATGTTTGAGAACACAGTATTATTTCTACTTTATTTTCATACATTGGTCAAAGCCATTCAAAATGAATTTACACAATCAATACTGGTAAAGTGTGAGATGAAAAACACCATCTGGTTTCAAAAACATTAATTCCAGTGCTGATTCTAGAAATCTAACATTTTTACAAACAATTTTTTTTTTTACACATTACACTTAAAACAGGTGTATTCTTAGGCAATAAAAACAAAGATAAATATCTTAAATGTCAATCTTACTGGTATGACTCAATGCCTCCTCTATTGTGCACCTTACATTTTGTAAAAGAACATTTAAACGCTCATTGTAAGAATTAGTAAAGGAGATGTTGGGAAAATAATGACTTCAAGTAAGGTCAAATTGGCCTGTGGAACATTAATACAGCTTGTCGAATCATAATTGTTATAAATAATACAAATACTAAGCATAAGGGCTTAGCATACGGCCAAAACAAAAGCAATCAAAAGCATCCACTACTACAGTGCAAAAACAAGCATCAAAGTGTCCTGCAGGATTGTTCATGTGTATGGGACTGACTGCAAGATGGGGAAGAAAGAAAGGATAATGCATAACTGTTTAAAACACAGTCCAAACTTGAAGTTCAACTGTCGTTGAATGAACGCAGTCTCGAAAACAGCCAGAACCTACACAAAGATGCTTATTTGCCTGACATTCTGCAAATTTGACATTACTGTATAGGTAACTATGTTAAAACGAAGATCCATATGGCACACCGGCCTGCTTTGCCAATCTTTGCACCTGCTAGTCCTCATTTTTTCCAAATGGTCAGAACTCCATCCCAAGGTTCACATTCTCAGTGCTGCGAGAGCTTGAAACACGTAGTGCAGCAATGGGCTGCTCCAGCACTGGTTGGGGATAAGGAAAGCTGAGGGACGTGATGGAGAACTAAGTACATGTGCTCGATATATACTGTATATAAAACAAATGCACACAACTGCCATGATTCATGGAGACAATCATGCCCATCTCCCACTTGATGCAAAGCTGCGGCTGAAGGAAAAAGAGACTTCTGCGTTCTTGTGCTTTCCCCAGGCTCCAAAAGGTACAACGATAGCCGTGCTATTATCTTCTGCACCATACTGAATAGCCTGCAGGAAACAAACAACCCTTCAATCAGACTCTTACAAAAAAAACACAATTCAAGTGGCATACATTTTATTTTTGAAATATATTTTTTGTTTTAATATATACAGCTTTTGTTTACCTTTATTGAAAACTAATTACCTAAGCTGCTGATCGATTAGTTCTCCCGTGATCAAAATCCTGCTTCCCAGGGTTCACTAAATGGCTGCCTTTCAGTTTCAATCAATTCTTCAGTCAGTGTAACTCAGACCTACAATGTATTCTTATATTACTACGGTAACATTATCTATTGTTACAGTTTGCAGCTCAAACGTCTGGGAATAGTGGCAACACATTATCACAAACAGAAAAAAAGTGTTATAAAGATCTTGCACTGCTGGGAAAGTGTTTAAAACCTATAGAAATCAAAGGATGCTCAGTACATTACAAACGCATTCAAATGGTATTAAGATGTGAAAAAAGTAGTAAGTATTATCTAATACTACAGAACGGATTAAAAAAAACAACAAAAAAAAAACAACACGTAGGATATAGCATGGATTTCTCAATTAAGACAAAGTTCATATACTATAGGACAAGTCGCTACATTTGTAACAAGTAATACGTTTCTCACGTAACTAAATCATTTAGCATAGCACTGCTCAAGGCACCATGTTCCTTGTTATTTGGTACATACTCATAGGGTATCTCGCTCTCTCCATCAGTATCAGAAATAAATGCTGTGGCACTCGTCTTACTTGACTATATATTATTTATTTTTGTCATACATTGTTGTTTCAAGAGCCCCATGATGTTGATGTATGACACAATAGTCAATTAAGAATGGAGTGCCACAGCATTTATTTCCGAGCCAGATTTCGCACAGCAACAGCACCTGTGACTAAGCACACAGCAAGTAATGCAAGCAGCTATGATTATGAGCTACAGCAGCAGTGCGCAAAGTGGGGGCGCGCCCACGGGGGAAGGGGGGAGAATTTTTTTTTGGGGGTGCGCGGGCTGTTGCAGAGGTCCCGCACTCTTCCGAGGCATTTAAATCAAATGCCGGGGCATCGCGTGAGGCTTTTGCAACGCAATACTTACATTGACTCTGCTGGCATCACTCATGTCCATTGCAACGCGGCGCCAAATAATACCCCAGGGTCATGTGACGCTACACGCGTCCAATGATGCTGCGGGTCACTTGACATGACCCCACGGCGTCATTTGACGCCGCATCAAGTTAAGGGAGGTGGCGCGAGCACCAGCGGAGGAAGGCGGGGGGGCACAGCTGCAAAAGTTTGCGCTCCCCTGGACTATGGTAAAGTGTGCATTTCTCCCAGTAGACCTCGCTCTCTTTTCTTTACCTACAGCAAACAGACAGGTATTTGTTTATTGTTCTCTCCAAACGTAAGGGGAGCGGTGGTGAATACCACCCAAAAAGAGAAAAATGTACATAGTGCAAAATTGCTAGATGCATATAAAAAATATTTTTTAAATATAAAAAAAATTATATGTATCTAGCAATTTCGCACTATGTCCATTTTTCTTTTTTTCACATGGGGTATTTCACCACCCCCTTTCGCTTGGAGAGAACTGTTTGGAAAGCCTTTTGGAACAGTCTATATGAGGGTTGAGTGGAGGGTTATACCGCCTACATTTATATTTTTCGATCACCTTTTCCACTAATTAGTGTTAGAGGTTTAAGTCACATTGCACCTGTATGTTGTAGACCGTTATAAATGTATTATGTAATAAACAAAATTTAAGTCACTATATATAATTTTTTGCTGGGATTAAGGAGTGTTAGAACTCCATCCACTGTTTTGTATAGGTATTTGTTTATTTGCAGGTACTTAATTTCTTTAGAAAATACAACATATTCAATAGCACAAAAGAGCTCTGAACATTAAGTAGAGCTTTAAAAATAAGAGGAGATGAATTATAGTCCATGAAGAGCAGAGTTACAGACTGCTGAAGTGCATTACGCTTACAGAGCTGTGCTTTGTGCCCTGTTGGCGTAAGCACTGCTGCTTAAAGATTTGTGAAAGGTTAATGGAAATGACTTTCTTCACATTAGGCTGACCTGCGACTGGGGAATTTTTAGGGTTTGCCACTTTCACTGGTGGTAAAAAAAAATAAAGAAAAAAAAATACAAATTGGGGTGGGGGGGATTTTTTGGATAAATTCATGTAAAGAAACTCAAAATAAGCAATACATTTTATTTTCCCATTTTTGCAAGTTTTTAGATTTTTCCACCAAAATGTGTTCCGAAGCGAAACTCAAACTTCAAAAGTTTGGATTTCGAGCCCGCAGACCTGCTGATCCCTTAATGACTATACAGACCATTTAGGGCAAGCAGAAGCCAGATATTACCTGTTCAGTAAGTACTTGAGCTGCTTCGCTGGGATCATGGCACTGGTTGATGATATCGCAGATCTCCTGACTGTTTACAATGAAGTTGATGCCATCAGTAGTTAGTACTAGGAAACTATCATCAGCATGATGCAGCTGCAAATGTAAAGATACTGCCAATGATCATCGTGGAAAACAAATCAAAAATATTTTTTAAACCTGCAAGCCAGTTTAGCTTCTGCTAGCTACATTCAGAAACTACTGATTGGAAAAGGAATTCCAGTTACAAGATGTGACCTTTTCATAGTCTCAGTCTAGTAGTGAATACAAGGTCAGTTCATATCATTCAATTGTGGGGAACAATTTCCACTGGCTGGGTCTGCTAGATAAAAATTGGAAAAAAAATAAAATAATAAAAAAGCATAGTACACTTGAGAGCTGTTAAGATAGATTTCTTACCTTCACCCGTCTTGTCTCTGGTTCTGCAATGACTCCCATGGATTTGAGATCCAAGTCTCCAATGCTTCGTGTCATTGCAAGTCTGCCATTCACGTGGGGTTGTCCTAAGCTGTTCCATGCGACAAAGCCACCACTATTTCTGATCCTGACAAGACAATGGACAAATAATAACGCTATCCACTTAGCACGTTAGAATGGTGGGTTTAGCATCCTGTGTTAGTGCCTGCTTTCTATCTGGAGCCGTCTCTTCAATATCAAAAGAAATACAAAAAATAAAAAATAAACGGAACGCGCACACACACACACACACACACACGAGAAGAGACAGCACTCCTTTAAAATAGTCCAAATATAGCCTGGTGCTAGTCCCTTAAAGATATGTTACCATCCAGACGACCGATAAGGCAGAGACAGCACTCAGAAGGTAAGTTTGCAAAAAAAACTATATTGTCATAAACATCACATAGAACCATTGTTTCGAATCCACAGAGAGATCTTTATCACATCCCCTTGATAAAAATCCCTCTGTGGGTTCGAAACGTCTGTTCTATGTGATGTTTATGACAATATAGTATTTTTTTTTTTTTTGCAAACTTACCTTCTGAGTGCTGTCTCTGCCTTATCAGTCGTTTGGATGGTAATGTAACATGTAACGTATCACACACACACTTCCTCCATAACAGTGCACGCAAATGGAGGAGTTGAATCGTACGTTTGAGTAGGACCATGCTTCCAACTTTAGACCCGGGACCCTAGCACTTTCAGTTATAGGTCTAGCCAAGCTGCATAGGTATCCAAAAAAACTCAATTACGTCAGAGATCAAACAAATTCTATTTTCCTTAATTCCTCTCTGGAAACGTATAATGCACCGTCATGGAGGGACTCTGAGAAAAACGAACGGTAAGGGAAAAATCTCTTTTCTCGATTGTCCCTCATGACAGCACACATGGGCACAAATGGGGATGTCCCCAAGCAGTCACCGTAACTAGGGTGGGAGCCATCTGCATGTAGAACTTTCCTCCCACATTTAGCTTCACTGGAGGAAACCATTCCCAACTTCCCATAACAATCTCCACAATCTCTTATCACTTGCAAGCTTCTTGTGCCGCCTTGCTTGTTTAGATATTGTCTGAAAAGATCTTTAATGCTACTAATAAGAGACGAGCAAAATGCACTACCGCCTAGTATACCGTTCAAATATCCAATATATTTATGGGAAGAAATCTCTTTTGATGACCAATATCCTTGAGTATAGGCTTCCTCAAAAAGCACTCACCAGCCTTGTTTGCTGACACAATTAAAAAAAAAAAAAAAAAAAATCTACATTTGTATCATCGTCAAGCCTTTTTCCTTTTGTCAGTCAGAGGCCTTCCCACTTCCTCAGGCTCTCTTTGACTATATGAGAGATTAATTGTTTGGGAGTAATCCATTTGATTCTTGTCATTATTGCAAAAAAAAAAAAAAAAAAAATTATAATTAAAAATATATATTAAAAAAAAAATAGTCGATACCGTTCTGTGGCCAACAAAATGCTTTTATTTGTGAGAGCTTTAGAGATCTCTGATCACATTGTAACATCGCCGGAAGAAGAGATCAGTGTATCTCGAAAGCTCGCACAAATAAAAGCATTTCGTTAGCGACAGAACGGCATCGTCTTGTCATTTTTTATTATTAAGCTCAGCTAACACGGTACAGATACCTCCTGTAAGAGATGTGTGCAGAGGTACATTTAAAGCTGCAGTTCAGTCAATATCCTGCATGTGTGTTTTTTTTAATAAATCAGTTCTGTAGTAAGAAAAAATACTTTTAGCATTTTCTGTTTTTAAAAAAACAACTTTGAAAGACCAATTTTCTTGTATTCTATTTTAACAGCCATTTGCTAAGGCACTGCCCCTTCATGTCCTGTCACAAGCCCTGGCACACCCCTTTGTCAGCCCTGCCCTCCCTCTAGCACATGTCAGTGCAGAATTGCTCATGAATATTCATGAGCTTCCACTGCCAGTCAAGCAGATTATAAACAAATCCCAGCTTTTAATATGTCACCAAATTTCGACCTATCAATACATGGAAAACGAATTGACCTGCAGCTATACTGTTCTTTAGCTAATTAGAGATTGCACACATGAAACTATTGAAGTAAAAAAATAAATGTAAAAAAAAAAAAAAAAAAAAAAAGACTGAACTGCAGCTTTAATGGAGACCGATTAGGGCGAAATTATATCTGGTTTTATTGAGTCTGTTCCTTTATCCAGGCAAAACATACAAAAAACAACAAAATAGCAAATCCCTATCCCTTTGTAAGGGATAAATTACTTCCCCAGACCCTATCAGCAAGACTGGAGGGATATTCCCATTACCAGCCTATCACACCAAAGTCTCAGGAGGTACCTTAAGCAGGTGGCCCTCCATGTCAGTCTCTGGCAGGTTCCTGGTCCTCTGTGTCCAGGAAATATAGGTGTCTGGATGTCTTGATCTCAACACAGCCTTTATGCTCAAGACAGTGTCTGTGTGCAGGCTTCTCTGCTCTCCTATGAGCCCAAATGTGAGCCAAGGAATCTCTCCTCTGTTTCTCACATCAAGCTTTTCTCAGAGTCCTAAGATGCCAGGTGGAGTCTGGTTGATTGCCTGTGTGCAATTAACCAGCTCGCTGCTGGATTTAGATGCAGTTTCTCTTAAACAGTGATAAATCCCTGTTACACCTCTACATATATACACAAAAATAAAAAAAGGAAGGCCTTAGATGCCATTGTGCCCATGGTACCAATTCTACGACGGAGGTAAAAAAAAACAAGAAGCCATGCCCACTACTCTGCTGAAATGACACTGCTCAATCCAATTGACCTGTTGAACTGCTGCACTGATCTGGATAGCTTTTTTAGGGGAGTAAAAACACCTTTCCCACTCATGTTGAATTCCATCCCGACAAAAACAAAAGCGGGCGGAAACCATGAATAGGTTGGAAAAGATCCCCCCTTTTTTGCTTTTCCCTCAACATTCTGGATTACTTGCGTCTGACACAATCTGGAAAGATTTTTGTAAAGTTAATCGTTTGTGTTTGCATCTTGGAACCTTTGATACCCAGAATAGGTTCTCCCTTGGAAAGCTTACATTCTAGAGCAGGGGTGCGCGGTAGTTAGAGGCCATGTGCTCTTCCCTGAGGCATTTAAATTAAATGCCGGGGGAGGCGTGAGGACTGTCACTTCTCATAACATGCTCTCAGGCACGTCAATGCTGCGTCAATGGCACCGCAACACCACATGACGTCATATGATGCAGCTGAAGCAAGATAGCAGGTAAGGAGGGGGGGGGGGGGAAAGAGGCAGGAGAGCAGACAGGGGGGGTGCGAACAGAAAACTTTCCGCACCCCTGTTCTAGAGTAGGGGTGCGAAAAGTTTTTGGTGTGCACCCCCCTGCCTGGGAGCCCCAGCGTTCGCGCCTCCCCCAGCTTAGAACCCGGCGGCAAATGTCGTTGCGGGTCATGTGACGTCACCGCAGCGTCATTTGATGCTAGTCATGGCCCTGCGTCACGTCACATGACCTCACGGCATAATTTGACGCCGCATTGCATGGCGACGCGTCGCCGAAAGACCCGGCTGGCAGCAGGTAAGAGACGTTACAGAGGCCTCACCCGTCCCCCGGCATTTCATTTAAATGCCTTGAGGAAAGGCGCGGGGCCTCTAACCTCTGCGTCCCCCTAACAAATCTTGCGTCCACCCTGCGGGGTGGGGCGCACACCCTCCAGTTTGCACAGCGATGTTGTAGAGCATAGTCTTTTGTTACTCTCTCTCGAACCTATGAATCAGATGTCATCTTGACCCATGCATCCCTGAACACAGATATTCTTCCTCCTACCAGAGATTATCAGGGACAGATATTTGCCATATTTTAGAAGGAAGGCTTTGGAAACATCCAACTAGAGCCGGGTTAACGCCTGTGCCCTGGGTCTGACAGGCTGACTGAAACTCACGTCTTCTATCAAATGACATCTTCATTATCTGATGCATACCCTTAATGGAGCTTATCCATGACACCGACATTAACATTCATACACTTCTTTAATTTCTCCCTCTTCAGATGGGGAAACCTCTCAATCTGAAGCAAAAAATCTCCTGTATGTCTGAATCCATTGAGGAAGGCCAGGAACGTGTCAAGGCAGCCTTCTTGCCTTATTCTAGAACAGTTCAAATGTCTCCATAACTGAGCTTTTAAACCATGAAAAAAAAAAATGCATTAATCCAGGGGTGCACAAAGTTTTTAATTTGCCCCCCCCCCCCCCATACCTCCTGCCTCACGGCCCATCAGGACATCATGTGATGTCACGTTACCATGGCAACGTGATCCCGCTGCGGCATTTCACGTCGGTTACCATGGCGACGCGTCGCCGAAGACCAGGTAAGAGAAGCTGCAGAGGCCTTACGCGGTCCTCCCGGCACTTAATTTAAGTGCCTTGGGGGAGACTGCAAGACCTCTGTAGCCGCCGCACCCCCCCTGGAAATTCTCCCGCCTCCCACTTTGCGCACCGCTGCATTAATCTGTGATGGAGCCTCATCAGAACATATAGAAGTAGGTTTCTAAATTTTAAACTTGTATTTTATTGGTTTTGTATATAGGAGGGAAGGGTACCAAAAATAAGAGGTGGTTGGGGGGGGGGGTGGAAGGGGTTAGGGCAGTTGTAGTTTAATACATTGTATGTATAAATCATACATTCAAAAGAAGGGATACACTTTCAGAGGGATCCACCAGAGAATCCATTACATAAGTTACCCAAAATTGTCTACTTGGCATGGAGGTATCCGGGGTGGCCAGGTAAGATCGAATGTGCCTTCCATGGCTTCCACATATTTTGGAAACTAGTATGTTTGTCCTCCAGAAGACTAGTGAGCATTGATTATTGATTTTATTTTTGGCTCCGTTGATAACATGAGTTTTTTCTGGTTGCCAGTGACTAGCTATAGCCACTTTGGCAGCTAAAGCATATGTTTAAGCAGGGAGTCTGTATTTCTGTAATACGTGGGCTATGGATTTGTTAATCAAGAATGTGCCCATATCCCAGGTTGGGACTATACCCGTAACCTGGAAACTGCAGAGATACAGGCACTCCCCATTAAATGCATCTCTGGAAGCAGGGGTCCTTAGAGCTAAAATTAATGGTGTTTAGCTCCGGAGGCCCCTTACTTTAATACGGAGTTAAACAAAACAAAACAAAGTAAAAAGCAGCCCAAGCTGCAATTTTTTTTCTTCTCTCCTCCCCATATCTTTAATGCATTTCAATACAATCCACACAATGATAGCTAATTACCCAAGTTGCTGATCGATCGGCGAAGATGCTGCTCGGGGGTTCATGGCCGTCAGTGCAGCAGAAGAAGACCAAAGATGCAAAGTTCTGTGGGGAAGATCATGTGACTAGGCAGTCACTAGATACAATTGGTGCACTGCTAGAAAGAGGGCAGGGCTCAAAAACAGGTGTGCCAGATCCTATTTCAGAAGAGGAAGGGGATGTAACTTTGTAAATGATTGCTATAGAAACAAAAAAAATTATGCTACATGTATGTTCTCATAATACAGAACTGATAAAAAAAAAAAAAAAACACAACAAGTAGGATATTGCTTGGTCTGCACTTCGTCGGCAGTAATTGGGGATTCCAGTACGCTGGACTCTTTACGGTGCAGGGAGGGTAAATCGCATTTGCGCAGGAATTTATTCATTTCATCGGACTGTTTTATCCATCTCCTCTTTAGTTCTTAAATTGTATAAGTTGTTTGTATAAAGAATATTGGTTCTAAATACTAATCAGGACATGCTTTCCTAGAATAATTAAGGTGCAATGTCCCATAACAAAGAGCACAAACTGCAGAGCAGTACTTATTTTTTTATTTTTTTAACTTGTAATTTTTATTGAAGCAGTGCTTAGTTTTAACGACAGCCTAGATTTAGTAGTTATATCTTCAGAAACACCAGACAATCTTTTACTCAAGGGTGCCCCCAGGAGCTGACATTGTCACGTTGGCGCGTTCCTCAGTACCAGGTCCTCGATCTGTGCCCAGAACGCTTGTATAACTGCTGCCACCACAGCCCTTGAGACACAGGTCACAACTAACCAGACTTGGGAGCAAATAAACTTGGGGTTTACTATGGAAGAGTACAATAACACAATTCAACACCCAGGGACATATATACAATAAAGGGGACTTGCAAATACTCACAAAGAATTAGATCACCAGCCCCAGGATGCTGCCTTGGCCAAGCGATGCTGGGCTCTCAGTCCAAATGAGTGGCTCAATAAGAGCCTAAACAGTCCACCCTCAGTCCTTGGGAAACTTCCCAGCAGTTCAATAGAACAAAGTTCTGGGAGGTGGTTGGTTTCCTCCTGGCTACTTAGTTGGTGAGGTGGGGACCTTCATCCAAACGACTGTGGATGCCCCAAAATGTCCTAGATCCCACATTAGGTACACAGAGGGAGATGTGGCCAAGAACCTCCTAGCTACCCAGCTGTGTGGTGGGGAGCCCATACTGCCAAACGTAGCACTGGAGCCCGCCAAAGCTTGGTTCTCCATGCAGCTTAATTACTTAATTTAACCCCAGAGAGACTAGGGTGTCGAGTTGGATCTTCCAACGCAGCACCCTAGTCCTTCTGGAGTTAAATGAAGAAATTGATGTTCTCTTTATACTGATACTTTTCAGTCTGCGCGCCCCTTGTCTGCTCTCCCCCTTGCTTGCGCCTCCCAGTCTTCTGTCGTGTGACCCAGCGGCGTCATTTGACGTCGCATTGCTAGAAGCCTCCGGAGACCAGGTAAGGAAACTTAGAGGCCTCGCGCGTTCCCCCGGCATTTAATCTAAATGCTTTGGGGAAGAACGGGTAGCCTCTGTAAGTGCCGCAGCCCTCCCAGAAAATGTTGCATCCCCCAGTTTGCACACCCCTGCCTTTAAAGGTATACGGCTCATTGAATCTGCTCCAATACTAGCTGTAGCAACTAATGGATGTTTCATTGCATCACTATCTCATTGAGTCATTGGTTCTTTTATATACAGTACATTTCTCAAATAGATCTGCTCGTTCCATTGGCAATAATTGTAGTCATATATAACATGTATATTTCAATGAGTAACCATCTCATTCATTCTCGGTCTCTCCCCTTTTCCTTAGGATTAATAAGCAATACCATATTTTATTTGTATGGGTTTTTTCATTTCGTGATCATTTAAAAAAAAAAAAAAAGGATAATTGTATGTTTTAATTATTAATATTATTAGTAATAATAATAATAGCAGGTTCATGTATAGCGCTGCTAGTTTTACATAGCACTTTACAGAGACATTTTGCAGGCACAGTTCCCTGTCCCGTGGAGCTTACAATCTATTTTTTGGTGCCTGAGGCACAGGGAGAGTGACTTACCCAAGGTCACAAGGAGCTAACACCAGGAATCCAAACCAGGTTCCGCTGCTTCAAACTCAGTGCCAGTCAGTGTCTTTACTCACTGAGCCGCTCCTTCTCCCAATCTCCTTAATTAAAATTGTATTTTCCATCAATCCCCTACGGTTGATAGGGTTTATATTGTACACAATACTAGTTGTAGACTATTCCCTGATGTAGTGTCCCGCTACGAAGCGCGTTGGCTTTAGTTTGTGTACTCTATTACCCAACACTGTACTATTCCTGGTGGTACTACGGCTATTTCTTTGAATTAATATGACCTAACACGTACTTGCACACCTGCAGAGGCGCTGGAGGTGACGTCATTTGTGAGCGCATCAGTGCTAAACTAGCGCGTCCTGCTCCTAAGTGCGGGTCTGTCTGCACCCGCCCGTCCGGACATAGTGTTACAGCAGACTTTGCTCGGGCCTGGACTGATGCTCATCAGTGCCAGAGATTTGCCGGCTTACCTACACAGTCTCAGTGGCCATCTGCTGATCAGAGTACGCGGTGACAGACAGATCTGGAACACAAGGATCCTGATTCAATAGGATGTTATAGGACCCTCTGAGTGGGAACCACTCTTCCCTTTAAAAGTGTGAAGGCTTTTATTTATGGATACCATGTGAGTGTAAAACCATAAAAAAAAATTATTTATTAAAACTGTACTCTGAGCGTTTTGTGCGTGCTCTTTTTTTCTTTCCTAACATACCCTCCAATTAGAAGGGACGTTTTTCTGCGTCTCCCCTTACTTTTCACGGCACCTTGTAAATGAGCGCTCCTTATTTGTTTTGTCCATTTCACTGCTAGTGGGTTATGTGATCCGGTTAGCCTTAAAACCCTCTGATTTGGCTTGGCCTGATCTTGGGTGTGTAATTGGCTTATGACCTGGCTAATCCAGCACCCAAGAGAGCGTGGTCTGTTGTCATGCCCCCAATACATACTTTCAGTTTGCACTGCACATGCTCAGGAGCCACTTCCGGGCGCAGAAGCTCACTTCCTGTTGTCACCACCCACTTCCGGTTTGGCCTAGCTAGGCCTCAAACTGTATCTCCGGGCACAGATGGTGGCCCACATGGAAGAAAATGCTGTGCCAGCATGTAGAGACGGTTGCAGATCCA
This sequence comes from Ascaphus truei, assembly GCA_036426205.1. Classification (NCBI taxonomy): domain Eukaryota; kingdom Metazoa; phylum Chordata; class Amphibia; order Anura; family Ascaphidae; genus Ascaphus; species Ascaphus truei. Next base: position 234,376 of record WSYH01000135.1, on the reverse strand, counting down.
GGCGTGGAAACATTCCCCTGGCTAGTAACTGCAAGTAGTGCTGATCCGGGCACAGACCCCTAGCTCGGCTTGAAAAAGACATCCATGAGGCAACCTTGCTACCCTGAGGCCGATAGGACCAAAAATAACTAAAGGTGCTAGGGTATCAGAGGCCTTAAAAAGCAGCAACACGTGAAAAATAGGATATCGATTTTGATATGTATGAATCATGCTTCGGTTGCTGCAGCAACCATTCAGAAAAAGTCACATCTACTTCCTCTTTTGAAACAGGCCCTTACACACAACGTTATGAGCTCTGCACTTTGGAACACAGCAACATATCTTTGTGATACTTTGCTTGGTCTGATATTGTGATACTTTGCTGCCAAACAGCAGACTGTCTATTATTCTGGAAGCTGGAACAATAATGTGTCACACTTATTTCGTTAGGCACACATCAGGATTTTTACAGATTTACAACAGGAGCCCCGAACGATTGCCAGCTTGGGTAAGAATGTAGAATTATACCTTGTGACATGCTTTACATATAGGGGGGAATAAATAAATAAAATCGAAGTATTGCTGCTTTGAGTTGGAAGGATGGTCCAACTGCAAATTATGAAAAGCCAACTCCTCGTTTGTGTACACCGTCATGGAGGACAAAAGAGAGCGCAAAATCTTTTTTTTAAAAAGACACACACACACACACCTCTCAAAAGTAGCATAGGTAATTAGGCTTTACCAACAGACAAGCAGCATATTCCTGACCAGTAAGCAGGATATGGACGGTTCTAATTCAAATGATACCTTTGTTTCTCCTCCTTCCGCTCAGGGGTATGGTCAATGGTAAGCTTCAGAGGCTTTCCTTTCCGACTTAACAGTGCACGACTGTCCCCGACACTAGCTACAACTAGCTCAATGCCATCACGCAACAAGGCCACAGTTGCAGTGGTGCCACAATTCAAAAGAGATGCTAAAAATAGCATAACAAAAAGGGAGTCGTTACAATCTGTTCAATCACATCAAGTATAACAAAGCACTTGAAGTTATAATATAAATCCATAGTTCATTTTTACCTAAATCTATTAAAATTAGTTCAAATTAAAAAGCAACATGCACATAATAACTATGAAATGTCAAACGCAACAACATGGCTCAATACAAACCAGAGAAACTGTAAACACAGCTGTCTTTATTAGAATATATAAAGTTCCATTAAAAAAAAATTATATATAAAAATGATATTATCTCTTGTATTTGGCATTTCCTAGATTTATTTTGACTACAGGATATTATTTAATCTGTGTAACCTTTCTGGGGGCTTTTAACCCACTCATTGCAAGAATATTGTATATTTTAGATTAGCAGAGGGATTACTTATCTATGGGTCCTATAATTGTTCTCAACTGATGAGTGGGGCCTCAAAGCGAAGGATTTGAGAAGGAAAAACATAACAGTTTTTCCATCCCAACGTTAGGTACTGTAATCATATGAAAACAATGTGTATTCGGATATAATCTGCTTCGGTTTTAGTTCAGCACAAAATCACTGTTGACGAAAGATTCAAGAGTTCCATGTGCTTCTCTAATGGAGCATTTGTGTGTTCCATTATTAGGTTACAATGTCTGGTAAGGATATGTAGAAGGAAAGGAGCACAGCATCCGCATCAGTGGATCAAAATTAGATTGTGCAATAAACACAATTTTACTACATCTGGAGATTGAGTAAAGGGAGGAGAAGTACGCGGACCTTATGTCAAATATTTAGCAGTTGCTAAAACAACCAAGGATTGTAACAACCCTGTAAATAGGAAGCAATATATGGATATTTACCTGGTGAGATACATGTATTATGCCATGTTGTTCAGTGAAGGTGTCAGTGGTAGTGATTACAAATTAAAAAGCTCAACTAGTACGAATTAACATTAGCTACCATTTAAAGCAGGTATTATTACTACAATGTGCAGCTGGCAATACAGATGATTTTAATTAACATGCTTAAAACCCCTTGATGTTAATGCAAAGCAGGTTGCATTCTTATTAACAAAAAAAAATGTTAATTTGTAGGATTTAGAAACCCTTTGAGAATGAGTGCTAACTGGTGTGATAACCAAGCTTCAAAATGTATATCTCACAAAACAGATTTATTTTTACACGTCTGTGCTTTTTAACAGTAAAAAAAAACCTGCTTTAATGTAAAATCATGAACACCAACGAAATGGATGTGTAACACAAAAATAACTTCACAGCATGTTCAGCTACATTCCTAGATTTTGGAACTTGGGCTAAAATAATTAACCATTCTGGCTTAACTTCTGTATGGGATACAGCTCATATACATATCAACTTCCATAGCCACTATCAGAATTGGCTTTATTGCATGGCTATGGAAAAAACAGATCAGTTTGTGGATTTTCAGGCCGGAAATAGACCTTTAGTATTGCGACGATTTGGACTGTACTTTGAAAAAAAGCTTCTGAAATATATGATGCACCTCAGAGGTGCAGAGAAGTGACCTAGTGGTATTGGCACAGTCTTGGAAGTGGGGAAACCTAGTTTCATTTCCAGGGTCAGCACCATGGGTCACTTTATTGACACCAAAATTAGATGAAAAAGGTCTTCCAACCAGGAACATATTGTGCCTCTATTATTTTATGTACACTGTATGTATACATGCATTATGTACACGCATATACAGGGTTGAAGAAGTAGCTCAGTAATGTCCCTGTCTTTGAAGCAGGTGAACCTAGTTTGCATCCTTGTGACCCTGTCCTAGTCCCTTTATTTCTCGGTCTAAAATTAGATTGCAAGCTCAATGGGGCAGGAGCTCATTGTGCCAGCAAAATGATACAGCGCTGACTATATAGAGCTCAGTGCATATAACAAACAAATAATCGTGATTTCACAAACAATATTTGTTCTAGTTTTGTTTTATATTTTATTATATTATATTATATTACAGTATATATTTATGTTTTTGACAATTGTACAGTAATTTTCCACTGTTAACTAGGGCACTCCATTACATGATAATGTCGACAGTTCGCATGGTGCAGTTATCTTGGAGCAATTGCCATGTTTCAGTTAAAGGCCTTACCCAACTACATAGCGCATAAGCATCTAACTCCTTCATGGTTCCAAAATCTAGGAAGTGGTTTTTAAAGGACTTCACTAATTCATGACAAATTGGTACGTGTGTGTCATGTGTGCCTATTTTGGTGTAATGTGGGAGAACAAATTATAGATGTACACCATTTTTTTTCCATTTTCTTTCCTTTAAACAGCACTAAAAAAAACATTATGATCTTTCAAGATAATCGTGACACTCACTGGACATTTTTTATTTCATGTTCACCTCAACTAATGTGACAAAGAGGATGTTGGGACCTTCCTGTAGTCCAGGCTAGGAACCGCTGGACTCCTTGACCTGAGACAAAATTAAGCACATCTCTCTTTCCACTGAAGCCCAGCATATAGCGTCCGGGGCCTCCAGTTCTAGAGCTGCTCACCAGGTGAAGTCTCTGTCACAAATAACACGCACACAGAGGCAAATAGGAAATTCATCCAGGGGGGGGTTTATCAGACAAAACAAACCTGCAACACTGAGGATGCAATAAGAGCTGCGAGTGTTTATAAGCACCATACAAGAATGGCCACCTTGCCATGACAAAATCATATTTTTTTTTTTATTTATGTGGCCACGTCTCAATGTTGGAGAAACAATATTTTGTAATTATATTAAAATCTCTTTTAATTAACTTTTTCCCCCTCTTAATTACCCCGAGAAATAAAAGGCTCTCCGAGGTCTTTAAGGCAGTTGGCTATTTTAATTTGTGTAGATATTTTTCATTCGTTTCTGCAGCCGTTTATTTCCTCAGTGTTGCAAGTCCCGACATTTGAACTTAAAAATATGTTTCTCTTCATATTTTTTATTTTTTTATTTTTTTTAAATATACCACATAGAGGTCTTAAAATTTATCACACTTTTTTTTATATATTCTATACAGGGCTATTCCAGAAGTCAATGCACTAAAATGCAAACATCTGAATCCAGACCAGCATCCCTCACAGGTACAGGAATTTGCTAGAAAGCAGACATGAATGGCCATATTAATAAATATAACTGCTCTATATTTCTCCCACCATTGAAAGTAGATTTTATTGCAAATGAGAGACACACACACACACACACACACACACACACACACACACACACACACACACACACATCGACAAAATTAATTCAATAATGGAAAATAGTATCATGGAGATTAAATGTGCAACGATATCAGAGACTTCTAAAATTCTATTATTTGCACGCGTGTGTGCAACACATTAAATATTCACTATACAATATATAGTGCGAGTTACTTTACCAAGAGGGAAAGAATTTGCAGTAATAAGGGCTGGAATTGTAGAAATCACAGGTGAGGCAATTTGTATGAAGGATTAAATCAGGATAATGACAAATTATATATATCAAATAATTATGGATAGTCTAAATGGGACAGCCGCATTAAGGGTTAACACTTTGAGATAGGAATAATTTTCACCTTGCTTAAAAGATTGCTGATTTTACGCTGTGTTAAAGGAGTGTTAAGATATAACTTTTTTTCCCAGGTACAAAAAAGGTGTACAAATTAGTACCTGTAGCAGCCTCGATCTGCAAATAATAGTAATTTGCGAGGTATTTTTTGCAGTGCTCTTAGCTTTGTACCCGCAGTAATAATAGGGGAAGCATTAAAAAGCATTGAAAGGTTAGCCAATACCACCAAACATTTGCAGTCTTGCAAATTTCCTCAAGTTATAAAAAGGAACAATACAGCAAAGGCTGGTATGAAGACAAAAACAGATGATGCAGAGAGACTTTCAGCGACACCAATTCCATAATGCTGAAACCTATATTCAGTATCCCAAAGGGTTTTGTGCAAAAACACATAAAATAATTGTACGGTGTATTTTAGCTCTTCACATCTGGAATAGCCATGTAACTAACTAATTAAACAGAGAAAGTTGGTCACCCACGTTAGAAATTCTTACAATACATAAAATTATATTTACGTTCAAATCATTTGCTTCAACAACTATTCTAAATAATAACTGAGACAATCAAATACAAGTATGAATTACCAGACAATGGTGCTTTTTATGTCTGATAATGTGTTTTGATAACACAGTGATCACCCGGGCTTGGTTTCATACCCATGCCTCTCGATTTATGTATGTATTTAAATTTATAAACGAGGACCTTTACCCAACAAAAAGAATAGGAAGTAGTCTATATCAATATTGCTCCTCACAAGTTTTATTCTGCATTAATACACAAGTCATTTGTAGATTGCTTTGCAATTATCTTTGCAAGCAGCATAGAGGGCAGTTTATGAAATCCCAAAGCAATATATTACAAGCGTCCCTTTTAGAGAGTATTAGAAGCGTATTCCATTAAATTGCAGCATATGCATCATCCACCCATGCTGTTTGAAATAGTGACATTACTCCCGCCTAGTCTACCCTCAATGAAGAGAAGTCAGCAGCTAGTTTACAACTTGTGGAGATTGTGTTTCAAAGTATTACATAACACTTGCGAGTACTCTCACACGTCTCAGACAGGGCGCAACCCTGCCTTTCCCCATTAACTCTTAGCATACAATGCCTCCACTGCAGCTAGGGATTCTGGTTAATGACATGCAGATGAGACCTCCGTGTCACCCTTTGCTTCCTGTCCATTTTAACATGGACCCCTATAAGCTTATACCTGACGTATTACGCCGTTTTTACATACATAATACTGAGAAATATCATTCTGGATCCTGACCATACATAAAAATTTAGAAATCATAATGAACTCCTAGACTGCAGAAGTCTAACAAAGATTTAGCACTTCACTACGGAAGAGTCCTGAACAGCAGTAAATTAATTTTCTATCCTAACTAATGCCTTGTAGGCTCCCACTTTAACTTGCCAAAAAGGTCAGTCAGATGCTCTCCAATTAAATAAATGAGAAATCAATTGTAGCCTCACTTCCTCACCACTTCAGTTGCGAGGTCTACAATAAGAGAAAGCAAAGTGCTTTGTAAACGTATGAAGTCATTTCTCCTCAGTGTTATGCCATCTACAAAGATCAGCGGAAAGGTAGAGTTGTTACAGACTTTTTTTTATAAATGCCATAAAGTTACATTTATCTCCTCTGTGCATTCATGTTAATAATACATAGAAATTCACTTCAAACTGCAACATTTCATTTTTGACCCAGGGTCAAGTGCACACACATGCACTGTAACTGACTGAAACACAGGTGTGTTCAAGCAAAAGGAAAATCCAACAACTATTATTATTTTACCCATTAGTGACGAAGAAAGGTTAGAAATTAAATATGCAGCCTTCATTATTTTACTTAGGATATATACATTGTGTTTGCTATGATGAAATTATGAACTATTGCTATCATTATACATACCATCAACAGTCAGATGTGCTTGCCTTGCAAATGCTTTGTCTATTTCTAGGAAAGCTTTGGTCAGCACTTTTTCCATATTGTGCTCCTGTGCAAGGAACTCTCTGCATGGGTGGAAGAGAGATGAAGCTGTTAAATTAAGGTCATTTGGAAAAATATATAACCAATACAAGATATTACAGAAACAGCAGCACCTCCTTTGCTACTTCAGTTAGCACCATTAGTTCCCTGGTTATTTTAGGTAGGCGAGCCACTGGTTTCCATAATCCTGTCCCACTGCTGCTCTTGCAAGTCACAATACTTCAGTTAAAAACAAAAGAATAACTGGGCGCTCCTTCTAATCACCATAAATAAATATTAGCTAAAGTGGATAATCAATAGTGTTAATATAAATACTCCAGTACTGGGTGCATGTATCAAATAGTTCAAATATTGTGAAAACTGACAAAAACAAACATAAAATGTGACAAGTGAATAAAGTTGTGTGATAATACTATTGATACATATGTTAGTGTTTTGGTACCCCCTGCTCAAACCCAAATTAAAGCGCCCCAGCAGTTCTTTAAGTTTCTTAGTTGAATGTGGGGAACGCAGATAACTAAAAGTAAATAGAAAAGACTACAATAGTATGTATGATCTCTGTTCTGTGATAGATGATGAATAAAGATTTTGAACTCCCATAGCCCCTGGGGGTATGATTTTTTGGGTAAATCAGACCCCTGAATTCCACTTCCAAACTGATCTCAGTAACAAGTGAATTCTCGCAGCATGTATAGAACAGAAGAAAAGGACCAATAGTGCAGACGGTCTAAACTATGAACATTTTTGATGGTATCTTAAGTGTGTATTCACAATAAAACAATGCTTTAAAAATATATGTGGGGACGTCTGGGAGAGTTGGTTCCTGGCACAAGAGAGCGATCATACCACCACCTTGGAAGCGTTCAGCCTCGTCCTCGAAGCACCCGTATCATGTGTCTAAGCTACGGAGGAAGCTGTAGTAAGCGAAACGCGTGGAATCTGAGTGCCTGATTGGGGGACCTGAGTATCAAAGAGAGACCGAGCCAGTAAACACGCAAACCGGAAGTGACGCAGGTTAGTCGAAAACAAAGCTGAATGCTTTCAAGGTGGCGGTTAGATTGCTATCTTGAGCCAGGAACCAACTGTCTCAGACGTCCCCACATATTTTAAAGAATTGTTTTATTGTGAGCGCACATTTTAAGTTACAAGTAAAAATGTTCCTACATAGTTTAGGCTGTCTGCACTATTGGTCCTTTTCTTCTGTTCTCTTGTTGGAGAAAAAGACGTTGAGATTAATTTTCTATTTTATTTTGGTTATCTGTGCTCTCCCCAGCTCAAGTGCTTCCAATTGTTATACACAGCAACACTGTGTTTTCATTAAGGGATGGACAACTATAATTTGTGTTAAAAAAAAAAAAAACCACAACACCACTCTCCTTATGTGTTAAATGTGAATGTCTGACACTACGTTAAGTAGACACTACACAGGGGTAAATACAAACATAGTGTCCTGCAATTAGCTGCTTTCAATACTTATAAATCAGAAGTCCAAAAGTAGCAGCAGGACAGGAATGGTGGCTACATATGCGCAAACTGCGCTGTTTATTATATCATATGCAGAGTTGATTGACAACTGTAACCACAACATTGGACTATTTTTTGCTCTCTTAGAAGTTACAGAAATAAGTTGAAGCAGATTGTAAAAGGGACAGATGTCTTCAGCACCAGCGACACGGTTACATCATAGAATCTGGAGAGCAGCATTCCATCAGTGCTTATGAAGCTCTCTCCATGGTGGATTAATAAGGAAGCATTTCAATGGCATGGAAGAATAACAATGAACTGCAATTCTACCAGCCTCGGACTAAAACCAAATTTCTCTGCAGTGTGGGATATGCAAAGCATCTGTGTTTCCGCCAAAAAAAGTAGTCTCCCACAATTTAAATAGGATTCTATGCTCTATGGCAGGGGAACGCAAGCAGGGGGGGGGGGGGGAGGGTGCGGTGGTTGAAGATGCCCCGCACTCTTCTCCCCAAGGCATTTAAATGAAATACCAGGGGATAGCATGAGGCCTCTGCAACTTCACTTACCTGGTGTCCGGCGACGCCATGGAAACGCGGAGTCAAATGACGTCGCATTGCCATGGCAACGTGATGTCACGACAATGCGGCGTCACATGACCCTGCGGCGTCATTTGACGCCAGAGACATGGTAAGGAGAGGGGCACGAGCAGGGAGGAGTGCAGACAGGGGGCAAGTTTGCGCACCCCTGCTCCATGGAACGTGCATTTCCTATACCCCAAATCTACCTGGTGTTTTTTCCCCATTGTCCTTTAATAGTCCCTGAATTTCAATTTGACTATGTGGCGTAAAGAACAGTGTACTGACCACAAACACTATGTGAATGTACTATGTTTCTTTAGCACAATCCCTGAATATGCCTTCATAAATATCTTTAGGGGGAGTCATTATTCTAGTGGTTGCGATCAACGAATGTCTGACATTGCAGGAAAACAAAATGCACTAGAGGAAAAAATCGATACAAAGTTAACTGCATACTCCCTGGATACCAACTCATAGAAAAAAATATTCCTTGCAATAAATGCCAGCAGATTCTCTACCTACTTAATGTATTTTTCCATGAACCGGTCACAGAAATCAGCCGTTGCAGCCCCTCCGTGTCCGTCATATACAGCAAAGTATAAGACATCATCCGTCAGCCGGGCAAAATTGAACCGGTCCTCGTTTTCCTTCCGCATTCCCAGCTGAGTGGAGCAGCCAACTTTGGACAGGCTGATTTGGGGAATCAACTTGCCGTACTTTATGCTGGTCGGAAGCTGAATAGGTTCATCGATGCGATTGTCCCAAATCCCAAACGAATCCCAGGTGGCAGGACGGCCGCTCCCGTCAGGATCAAAGCGCGATGAGAAAGACCTGCGGCTGGTGGTGGAGCACGGGCAGGCTGAACTGATGCGTGTGTTATCTTGCAGGACACGGGACGTCAGCAGGGCTCCCCTTCTCACTTGATACCCTCCATGCCTTATGAAAGTAACTAAGGTCGCCGTTGACATTCCTTTACTACACTTGACTTGGTGAAGAAAGTAAAATTTCCGCTTTCAATCACTTAAAAAAAAAGAAAAAAAAGGATAAGACTGAGAGAAAAGAAAAAAAAAGTAGGTTATTCCTCGTTGTCTTGCAAAGCATGTATCGCACAATGATTGTGTCTATTACATAAAGCAGTAAAACGATGTTGGGGAATTGGGAGTTCAACCATGTGGACTATATGTAGTATTGCCCTCTAAACTACATACAAAATGAAGTTCACAAGCAGACGGAACATGCGGTCTTGTTGGTGATACACATGCAAAAGTGAAAGGTTTCCACCAGGAGTCATTCTCCCCCTCAATCAAAATGTTGGCCAGAAATGTTTGTAACACTATTCGATTATGTTCATTTTTAGAGAGATTGCTAACACACACACACACACACACACACACACGTAAAGGGGCATTGCCGCGTAGGTATTTTTTTTATTTTTGTGTTTGTATTAGGTCACATGGGACCTTTAAACAGAAGGAGATACCGGCATGGGCTGCTCTGGCAAGTGTCTCTGGAAGCAGGGGATCCCTGGAGCTAAAAATACCAGGGTTGAGCTCCAGAGACCCCCTGCTTCATACTTAAACATTCAGGAAATGCTGCTTTAAATTAAATTTAAATTAAAACTATCACTACTGACTAGGGATGGTTGCCAGGTGTCCAGTATTGAACTGGACTGTCTTGTATTTGGACACACTAGTACTGGACATGTGTGTGTCCGATATTACCTCTCTGGACATACTGACCTGACCGGCTTTGGGGGTCGTGGGATTTGCCTGAGCAGGGAGAGAGCAGGGCTGTTGCTAGGGCGCTGGGCAGCTTCCTCCATCCTGATTAGCTTCATTACCCAGCAGCAGCAGCTCGTCAGGAGGGAGGTGTCAGGAGCCTAGGGGTGGGGCCAAGGAGAAGAGGAAACAGCATGGAGGGGAGAGAAGTGAGAGGGGTGTGTGCCTCTCTCGAGCGTGTCGTACCTTTCACCATTTTGCCCAGTATTTTTTTTAAAGCAGCCACCTGGCAACCCTACTACCGATAGACGTGATTAACTAGGCTACTGGACAATACCAATATGTACTTTGAAGCACTCATTTATACCAAATGTAAGAAAACGTACAGTAGGGCCCTGCTTTACGGCGTTCCACTCATACAGCGTTTCCCAATGTATACCCATATTCATTAAGTTCGGCGCTTGTTCCATTTTTCCGGCCATTTTCGGTATGACGTGCACAGCAGCAAAGTATCCGGCTGTCACTAAACAGTTTTAATGCGTAACTCCTTGTCAGATGCCATTTGTCTGTTTACAGCGCTGCAACTTTGTTTTCAAAGGTACAATACAGTACAGTAGGGCCCCGCTTTACAGCGGCGGCCTGGAAGGGAACCCGCTGTATGAGCGGGGCCCTGCTGTACTGCAAAAAAATATTGTATTCATTTTTTCAGATTTTCACCTGTTCTCTACTAGATTCAAATTTAGCAACAAATCGTAGCATTCCAAATTTTTCTTCACCGCAAAGTAGGGGGTCCTTTTATTAATTTGTAAACTATTTTGTTCCTGAAAAATTAGCCCAAAAGCAAATGATGGCACAGCTGCCAAGTCCCTCCCCACACTCCATATCACTGGACTTAAAAAGCCTCATCTGAAAGGCCCAAGACCTGAAATGTATCAGAAAATTTCTGGCCAGAGCTTTGGCATCATAAAGTGAATTTCTAAAGCACTGTAGTTTCATGTGTCCTAGCGCAGTAACAGTTACTGTAGCACAGGTTCAAATATCCAGCCCAAAACAGATTGCCACATTTCTGAAAAGTAGGACATTTCAGTGTATTCTCCACAGAGACTTACTAAAGAAGCTTTAAGTCTGAAAAACGATCCGTGAAGGGGGGGGGGGGGGGGAGGGTTGAAAAAAAAATAAAATAAAAAAAAGAAGTGTTTTCCTGTATAATCATCTTGGCAGAATGAGGACAAACTCACAGTAGGATGTATTCTTTCAACTCTTCATTGCTGGGGTATTTGAAATCCATTGGTTTAGACACTTAGGGCCTCATGCAGAGAGCAGCGCTATTTAAAATCTCGCCATTTTTCCGAGAAAATCGCGCAAAAAACAGCTCAAAATGGCGATGTAGAAAAAAACGCACCATTTTTTTTTCTATTTATAAATCTCGCCGCGCGGCTGGCGAGAACCTACATCTCGCCAGCTTTAAAAATTTCCACATTCAGAAACGCGCGAACGCCATCTAGTGGCTGTTCTCGCCAATAACATGGCGCGATTTTCTTCAATTTTCTCCGCCAACTTAAGAAGCAGGAGCTCGCCGGCTATAGGGGAAAAAAAAATGCGCGATTTTTTTTTCCCTTTCAGCAGCGCGCATCTCCTCATTTAAAATTCGCCACATGCAGTAATGGTATAAATAGCGGATTTCGCCCATTTCTGCATATGGAGAAAAAAAACTCTCCATTAAAGCTACTTTTTCTTAAACTCTCCAATTTATTCTAGCGCTGCTCTCTGCATAGGCCCCTTTGGGCCTCATGCAGAGAGCAGCGCTATAGCAAATATCGCCATTTTTTTGTGAAATTCGCGCAGAAAACAGCAGTAAATGGCGAGGTAGGAAAAACGCGCCATTTTTTTTCTATTATAAACTCTTCCGACGAGCCGGCTGGCGAGAACCTACATCTCGCCAGTGTTAAAAATATCCAAATTCAGAAAGGCGCGATCGCCATCTAGCGGCTGTTATTGGCGCGATTTTCTACAATTTCCTCCGCCAACAAAAGTTGGCAAGAAGCAGGAGCTCGCCGGCCATAGAAAAAAAAAAAAAAAAAAAAAAAGCGCGATTTTTTTCAAACACTTTTCTGCAGCGCGCATCTCTCCATTTTAAACTCAACACACGCATTCATGCTTTCAATTGCAGATTTCGCACATTTCTGCATATGGAGAATAAAACTCTCCATTAAACCTACTTTTTCTTAAACTCTCCAATTATTTCTACCGCTGCTCTCTGCATAGGCCCCTAAATCACTTGCACATCAGTCAATTTGCCCCTTGCAGAATTGAACCTCTTCCTGGTTCAATTGAAGCGCTAATCCCTATGATATCTTTAACTGTGCATGCAATGTCTTGTATATAATGTATACCCTGTTCATTTATGTAACTATTCGTAACCATGTATTATTTGTCTTAACTCGGTGCCCAGGACATACTTGAAAACGAGAGGTAACTCTCAATGTATTACTTCCTGGTAAAATATTTTATAAATAAATATGACCAAAGTAGACCAAAGTCTACTAACTAGTAGTGACATGCTTATGGGGCAACATCTAGGGCATTTGATGTAAGCACAAAAGGTATGTGGGGGGGAGGGGGAGTGAGCACTAGGGGAGAGCAGGCAGGGGCCGCAGCACCAAACGTTTGCACACCCCTCCTCATTTAGGGGATTGGTGTTTCTTTGTTTTTTTAAACCATAATTTGACGCCTAAAAGTATTTTCAAATACAAGTTACTTTGCAAACATGAGGAGCTTAAGTTTGGTAGCGGTTGAATTGCCTCTGGCTGCTCCCTTTTGTCGGATGTCACAATGTTCAACAAGAGTTCACACAGCCAGAGGCCCTCGATCCCTCTCCCCTTACATTTATCGGCTCCCTGATAAAGACAGGGTGGCCTAAGCGTAAAACCACCACCCCTTCATTGACAAAACATTCACCCATTTGGTGGCCCCTAAGAAATGCAACTTTTAACGAATTTTCACAAATAAAAGGAACAATATCTACTTTCGGCATGGACATTGTTAGGTTAGTTTAAAGCAGAACAACATGCAGCACTTTTTATTATTATTACAGGATTGAAGTAGGGGGCCTCCGGAGCGGAACTGTGTTAATTTCCGCGGGTGGGCGGATAAATAATGTAATAAAATGTTAAATAATGTAATAAATAAAATAATAAACCCCGTCCCCCAGCAATTTCAGTAGCCAAATCCATGAAAACGTCTGGACATTGATTGGCTGCTGAAACCGACGTCGCGCTGCTGCAGCCGGGAATCACACGTTTGAAAGACTCCAGCTACAGCAGCGGCAACACCTAGCTGCGCAGCCAATGGTAGTTTCAACAGTGAACACTACCATTGGCCGCCAGGGGTTTGTGACGGACGCACGCACGTCGCGTAGCGCTGTGTGTGCTCCAGCTCTTACTTGGGAAGCTGGGTCCCTGGAGCTGAAATGAATACAGTTCAGCTCCGAAGACCCCTTACTTCAATCCTGTAAAAAAAAGGAAAAAAAAAAGGAAACAAATTGCAATGCTCCCTGTTTGTTGTTTTTTGGGGGCCGGCTACTTAGGACTGCACTTTTAAAGAGACCAAACGATTCTACATACTGTAGGAATGACGCATGGCTGCAGTCCATGTTTACAAATACACATACAACACTTCTATGCAACCTCATTCTCACTTGTATCAGTGGGGAGGGAAATGTCAAACAGAATGAGTCACTGTTTCTGGCATTCCTGCAGAGCAGATTTTCACTTTTCTCTCTCCCCATTTAAAGATATCCTATGCTTGTCCTCAAATAGAGGGTGAAAAGGAACAGGAATTCAGAAAATAATCCCATACGTGAGTCATTACAGTAACCAAGACAGAATTAGAAGTAGTTGTTCAAGAGTTAGCTAATTATATGACCACTTGCAGGGAGGAGATTACCTGGTTTGCCTTGGGCAATAACCCCCCCCCCCCTTTATACTGTAAGATAGGTACAAAATACAGTTTCACCAAATTTAAATAATTGAGACGCATTACTAAAAAGCAAGTCTTGCAAAAGACATAACGTAGGTGCTATAATTAAATCTCAATTAAATTGACTCACGTGGGGGTGGGGAACGTATCTCAGGAGAGAACTGGACACGGGGTGGGATCACCCGGTGAAGGGAGAGGTAGAGTGAGCGTTCACAGGACGCTGTTAGTAGTGCCTCCTCTAGGAAGGGGGCACCTGTTGATTACGCTGACGGTTGCTATAAGTAAAGCTTATTGGTTAAGGTATTGCTGTGGGTGTGTATTTCATGTACATAAGTTCCTGCGAAGACCCACTTCCCCTGGGGCGGAAGCTATCGCAGGTGGAGGCGCTGCACCAATTTAACACGTATTGTGAATACCCCAGGCTCTCCGTGGCAGAGGCTTAGGCCCTGTGAGCCTACAGGTTATATAGCACATGGTAGTGATCTGGGTTCGATAGGAACCAGGGCTACATAAGCAATCTAGAAGATAAAGATATTTTCAAACAAGAAAAGGTGTCATCTATCTTAAAGCTGCAGACCAAGCAGTATCCTACATGTTCTTTTTTTAATAAATCAGTTCTGTGAGAAAATACTTGTAGCATTTTTAATTTTTCTTAAAACAACTCTGAATGACATTTGTAATATTATAATGTAACCGGCATTTTTTGTTTCTAAAGCAACCATTTACAAAGTCTCATCCCCTTCCTCTTCTGAAACAGGATCTGGCACACCCCTTTTTGAGCCCTGCCCTCTCTGTAGCGGGTCACCAATTATATCTAGTGACTGCCTGTTCACATGATCTTCCCCACAGAACTTTGCATCTAATTCAAGGGGGGGAAAAATAAAATATAAACCACACACGACAGCTTGGACTGCTGCCTTAAACAGTTCAACACTACAACTATAAAATTGCATTTAACTGCACAGATCTGGGTGCCAGTGAGCTTTGCAGATCTTCAGCAGATGTGCTGGGAAGCCATCTGGTTACAGTAACTACAGCCTTTCCAACAAAAAGGACCATCTTCACACAACCGAGAGAAATATATCTATATATCCAGCTCTTGTGATCCAAAGTGGTAGTTCCTTAAGTGCCTGCGGCACTGCGTGCGCCGACGCAGCTACATTTTGCCGCCACTACAGAAGTTGAAATTGGGGCTGCAGTCGTGTGACGTCAGCGTTACGTGAGCTGGTTCAGCCAATGAGGGCGAACCAGCTTAGTGACACGTACGTCATGCCCCCCGCCACATCTCCTGCAGCTAGCACACGCATCACTGGGCCGGCAGGAGCCGCCACCGTGAGCACAGCCTTATAAGTGAATTTTTGCACATATTCTTGTGAGTCTCACAAATATTATAGTGTCTAGCACATAGAATTTCACCATTACAAGAGTTCATTATAATTTTACAATTAGTTTGTTAACGCTATTTTGATACAAGCTAAAAAAGAGTGGCTTAGTGAGTGACACCCTCTGAAAACAATGACTGAGTTTGAATCAGGGGAACCTGGTTCAATTCCCAAAGTCCGTTCCTTGTGACCTTGGGCAAGTCCCTTGATCTCCTTGTGCCTCAGCAACCAAAAACAGAGATTGTAACCTGATCTGGGCAGAAAGTAGAGGTGAAAACGGAGCACTACCACTGGCAAAAAAATAATCACAGAGGTGACCACAATAAAAATTATGTTTAGTGACGTCTCATGGACAAAAAGATAAAAAATGCGCAGCACCTACGCGTTTCGCGCTGAAAAGCGTTTTATCAAGGTGTATCATCTGGGCGGAGACGGTCTGTAAAAATCCTATGTACAGCAGTGCGTACACTGTCAGCAGGTGCTATACCAGAAAAGACAAGTACAGTATATAGCAACAAGAGAATTACAAAGTTAAATTGTTTGTGCATCACATTTGGGTCAATTTACTACCAAAAAAATAAAAAAAAAAGTGATGGATCACTGCCAGTGACTGACTTTCAAAGATCTGGGTCGAGGTGCTCAAATCTCCCGGTTATAAGAATTAGGGCTAATTATGACCCATGCCATAACTCTGCAATGTTTTGTAGCACCTCTTTGGCTGTAAAAGGATGAATGCATCTTTCAGCCAGGTCTCTTGGACTTTTGTACTCTACTAGTCACATAATTGGTGTATTTATCCATTACAGGAAAAATACATACATTAGATCATTTATTTTTACTAAAGTTGCCAGCTTTAGCCTACAGCCTCTCCGTTACAGAGCAAACGTGGATTGCCTCACAGTGATCCCATGATCGTGACATATCTGGATGACGCCAACAGTAGAAATTCCATTCAAATCGCATTGAGCACAAGGTCTCAAGTAAAATGAGAAAGAAAGTCTGTGATGGGGACCCCAGCATGCTAGACCTCAAGACGTCATGGGGTACTCAAAACACCAACACCACAGAAATCCCGCGTGCGAACTTTATTTTTACAGAATTGGAACCGGGTGGAGGAAGCACCAGGGGCTCCATAGCTCAATATATTTACCTTTTATATGCCAGTAAAATCAAAGATGGCAGCCATAGCCGTCCAATAGGAAGCAGCAGATTCATGCAGATTTGACACAAAGATTAGGAAAACGGTGCGGTCTAAAGAAAAACACTAATGTTTATACATTCTCATAATACTGAGACAATACCTTCTCCTTAGTCATGCCTCCCATATTGCTTGGTACAGGATCAGTATCGAGGTAACCCAAAGCACCTTCATACCAACAGAACAACGATGTAGAATTCATATTACCTCTGTTGCTAGAAATCTGCCATTGACTTGACATTGAGCATTTCTGCAGAACGTGCTTTGGGTGTTCAAACATTGCTTCTTCTGGCAACAATCACAACAGACTAGTATTAACCAGCATACATAATATAATTATGCATTCTCTTTAAAGTGACAGTGCCACCCAGAAAGTAAACCATTTGTACTAATGAAGACCATTTTCCTAAATGAAGGATTTATTTTAAACAAAAACATCTCCTGAAAGAGCAGGCGATCTTATAAAGTAAATATTTAAAAAACAAAAACAAATGGTGATCAGTGCAGACTTACTTTTAATGGACTTTGCTTATGAGAGGTTTATTAGCAAGAATAATTGAGCAGACGTCACCTTGGGCATGTCACGTTTATTTCCCTGCTCCGTCCACCAGGGAAAAGCCAACTATGATAAGATAAAAATACCAGACTACATTTTTGAACAATATACAAGCTTACAGTTCAACACCATGGTCATTTGCAATGTAGCGATTGTGCCTCAGCTGTTGGTAAATACACAAGCAAACTTCAACCCTACCAAGCTTTCGCCACAGCTCCATAAAAAGCCATTTATTTCTTCTGTATTACGAAGGATAAACACAGCAGTAATACAGTGTACTATAGCTATATTAACAAGCCTCGTCTTTCCCTTTTTTTTATTTTTTAGAAAATCATATTTTAGGAAGAGTCGAGTACAGCACACATTTTTGTAAGAGTCCAACGAGATGTCCCACTTATGTATCAGATACAGCAGGCCCTGCTTTACGGCGCTCCACTCATACAGCGTTTCCCAATGAATACCCATATCAGGTTCAGCGCTTGTTCCGTTTTTTCCGGCATGACGTGCACAGCAGCAAAGTATCCGGCTGTCACTAAACAACAGTTTTAGCGCGTGCGCAACTCCTTGTCAGATGCCATTTGTCAGCAAAACAGTCGGTTTACAGCTCTGCATCTCTGTTTTCAAAAGGTACAATACAGTACAGTAGGGCCTCGCTTTACGGCGGCGGCCAGGAACCAGCCGTATGAGCGGGGCCCTGCTGTACGTTATTAAAAAGGTGCAATAACTGCAATCCCACGGTTATGATGGGGTTGAGAAATAGATCACTCCTCCTCATCCTATTAGGGTTAACCCTTTTGCTGCCAGCCAAGAGCTTGAAAATGTCAAATAGCTATTATACTTTGCTGCAGTCTATCTAGTGACCCAGACAAATGTTCTGCTTTTATTATTGTGTAAAATAAATAAATAAATGGTACTGGCCACTAGTAGGTCTTCATTTAATAAATACTCGACAATTACTCTTATCGACGTTTTGGTTGGCGGCACCTTTATCAGTAATGGCAGAGAGCGGGTCCCAGGGGCCGCTGCTGAGCCTGGTACAGTCTTCTGGGGCATCATCTCCCTGGAGACGCCGCTGCTGGTGACGTCACAATCACACTGCTGCCCCGGTACAACTGACATTCACAACACAAGCCGGGCAGCCTCTTCAATGCGCGAGACAGTCGCGCGCTCAGTGCAGAGCGCGAGCAGCAACGGTCCGGTCCCTCCCCTCCTAAACCGCCGCAGGCACCTATACATACAACACCGCCTCAGGAACCGGAGAGCCATCACCTCTAGGGAACGGAACCACCCACAACGAGAGCCGTACACACCCCCGTGCAGTCCCAATCCGTTAAACGGTCTCTACAGGCAGAAATGGTTTCGTTTCAAAACGCAGGCGATCAAATGAATTGAACAAGTAAGCGTGAGGGGGTTCTCTTACATGTCAGCGCAGGTTACAGAACAGATCCACACGGGAAATAACGTTACGTATGTGGTGCTGTAAGGTTTTGGAACACGACCGGCTGCTGCGTCCGGGAGGAGTGAGGACACCAGGGGGATGTTTCCTCCTCCGTCTCATGGGGTAAACTGAAGCTGCAACAAAGAAGCAACCAATCGGAGCGCAGGGCTGCTGCTATAACCTCGCCCCCTCACGGCGGCTAACCAATAGGAAGGAGTGCTCAGGGCCGCCGCCTACACGACTCGGTAGACAGCCAGAGACCACACTGAAGGAGTGAGGAGGGGGAGGAGAGAATCGTTGATTGACATGAAGTAAAACGAGCAACGCGCACGCCCATTGGCTACTTCGTTTGCGCTTAGCCAATGAGTTGGCAGTAGGGGCGGGCCATGTCGGTGTCTGTAGTAGGAGCTGTGAGGGGAGGAGGCAGTGATAAAGCATAGAAATATGATAACACTGCCAAGTGCAGCATTATTGTTAACATTGCAATCCTGACAGGACTGAAACTAGTAAATATTTATTGTAAAATGCTACAAAAAAAAAAAAACTACTGTATTTTTTTAGGACTGTGATCAAGAGTCTCTTCAGACCAGTGGAAAGAGAGAGAGATATATATAGATATATATATAGATATATCTCTAGATCTATATGTGTTTTTTTTTTTTTATCTATATATATATCTATCTCAAAATAGCTATCTCTATATATATCCTATCTCAGCATCTCTTCTCCCCCCCCCCACCCTATCTCTTCTCTCTCTCTATCGCTCCCTATCTCTGCTATATCCTATTATAAAAAAAACAACATATATAAGATATAATTTTGTTTTGGGCATGCTAGGTGTTTTGCTGCACAATCATAAATTAATTCACAAGGTATTTTACAGGAAAGATTCATTTTGAAATAAAAACTCGTTCTCAAATAATGTTTAGACACAATCCCCTGTCCTGTATATCTTGAAAATCTAATATTTCTTGCTTGAGGCACAGAGAGACTGACTCACACAATTCAAAGGCAGATTTCAATAGGAGTTTCCATGCAATATTGCCCTGATCATCACTATCAATTGAATGAATAATCCCCATTGTTACTAAATTCTGTTGCTTCTGAAAAGCTTGTCAATAATGTGTAATAGTGTTTCCACCACCCTCTCAGAGATTCTGCCATTACCAAGCGGCACTTGTGTGCTGTGTTGGAACTGGGTTCAGCCCCCGTTTTTTTCCCTCCCTTCTCCCCACACTGTCTTACACACTATCAGCGTTGGGGATAGAAGACACATCACATAGCATCTTACTTATTGCATGATTGCTATCGTTGATGTGGTTCATTGACTCATGCCCGCTCTTGATGTTTGATAGTTTCCCCATCTTTTAATTCGCTTAGCTTTAGCATCGTGTCTATTAGGTTTATGGTTTTAACCCAATTTATTTTAGTATTGGAGACATACTCCTTAATAAAGATTTGTGTTTTAACGTTATATAACCATATCATTTGCTCTCATACCCATCTACATTGAGGTCCTTAAGCCCCTACGTTCATTATCAGTTCTCCACCAAAGGCTAAGGCCCCGGTATCTCAGCTGTAACGCGCGCCCGCGCTTTTGGCGGCGCATTCAGCCGATTCCCCGGTCTGCAGCTCACTGCAGGAGGAGAGACCGGGGGGGGCGTGGCGGAGGAGTGACGGGGGCGCGGCCATGATGTCACCCGGCAGGTTCGCCCTCATTGGCTGAACCGCCGGGGGGCGTGCCTAATTGCTTGACGCGAGTCCTGCTCTCAATTCTATTGAGAGCAGGAGTAGCTCTCGCGCGAGCGCTGCGGCCCCCCCCTCGCAGCGGGCCCGGGGAGGGCTCTCGTGCGCGCAGCGTCCGCCACAGCGGATGCTGTAGTAGGCAGCGGGGGCAAGGCCTTAGCCTCGAGTGCTCTCACCACATAGGGGATTCTTGTTCTGTGTGTTTCGCTAAATTAATTGCACCTTCTAGCATTCTCACACACTACTTTCTTTAGTGGCATTTTGAGAGCACAAGGGCAGAACATGTGCTAAGGAGGTGTGCAAATTATCCAAGGTGTGGTGCAACCTGCAACACACATTGGCTGATGGCTATGTTTGTTCTTCCACCCATCCTGATGCTTTAGGGTGATTCATGAAAGTGTGATAAGCATGCAATGTCTTGTATATAATGTATACCCTGCTCATTATGTAACTGTATTTGTAAACATGTATTATTTGTCTTAACTCTGTGCCCAGGATATACTTGAAAACGAGAGGTAACTCAATGTATTACTTCCTGGTAAAATATTTTATAAATAAATAAAATAAATAAATAAAGTAGTCATTCAACTGAATATAGTCTTTTTCATGGAGCTACGATCCCTTTATTTCTTCACAGAGATAGATCTACTCAGCATGCTAAACAATAACAAAATAATGTCCTTCAGTTTGATTAGCTTCTTATAACTACCATTTTGCAACTGGACTACCACAGTGTGACTGCAATGCTAAGAATAGATACAATTGCATGCTTTACTGCTCTCTGGCAGCGAAGAGGTTAGCTCATTGCCTGCATGTGACATATACACAGTACAAAACACTAGTTATATTACCTCTGTATGTGAAGCACCTATGTATGGACTGTGCACCCCATTATAAATGAATCCCTATCCTTATCATGCTGAAGGAGCGGCTCAGTGAGTAGACAGTGACTGTAAATACTGCAACAATAATTAATTTGACATAGGGGAACCAGGGCAAATCAAACAGCCCCAGCCCCATAGAGATTACAATCTTTATTTTTGGTGCCTGAGGCACAGGGAGATAAAGTGACTGTCACAAGGAGCAGTATGCTTCCTGTGACCTTGGGCAAGTCACCTTATCTCCCTGTGTCTCAGGCACCAAAAATATAGATTGTAAGCTCGCTGGGGCTGTAAAATCCTATGTACAATCCTGCTTACCGCACACTATACTGTAATTGTGAGGCACTTTGAGCCCCATTGGGAGAAAAGTGCTATATGAAAAAGTTATTATTCCAGAAGGCTTTTGCTGTACAAACTTGATGGTCTTTACTACAGAAAACAAGAGAGTGGGACGTCGCTCAAACCATAATATCCAAAAATAATATATAGAGAGAAGGCCTGGTGCACAGGGAAAAGAAAAATAATGAAATAAAGTGACAGAGGTCACTGAAATCCCCTATTAGTTGCACTCATGGAAAAAACAAGTAGCATAACTATAAGATACAAATATCCTCAGTATGGACTCAAGGTCCCAGGTGAAATGAAATAATAGCTAGAGGATATAATATCCACAGATAGACAAAGTCTATCTGTGGATATTTTATCCTCTAGCTATTATTTCATTTCACCTGGGACCTTGAGTCCATACTGAGGATATTTGTATCTTATAGTTATGCTACTTGTTTTTGCCGTGGTTCTTTACTACATCCAGGATTAAAATAATTAATTGTATTTCTGTTTAAAAATATGTGGAGGGTTGTCACTAAAAGTAACCAAAAGTAGGATACCCTACACATGAACGGGCTTGAGAAGTTACCCACTCTTTTCTCCATTAGAGACACCTGTGACGTGTGAAAAATCCATACATTCGTGTATTCATTCATATCATGTTGTCAGTTTCCCCACATTCACAGAGACCTGCACAACATCATTTTAAGGGTTAACGCAGCACTGAGGCATTATAGCATTGACGCATCTTACCTCAATCCCTTGGCTGTAAATAAAGTCCCCTTGAGTCTTGCAAAAAGAAACCTAGAAATGATGCAGCTAGTAATGTGACAGCAGGAACAGGCTGTGCTCTTACAGTATGTTCAACAACAGGTCCCTATGCCCGAGGTGAAATCAGCACATGATACATGATACATATACACACACACACCCACCTTCTCTGTATATAGAGTGAATCAACTAGATGGGCGTAGTGCATGCACTACTTTCTCACTGGCTGATCTCTCATCCAATAGGAGCGAGACTGTTCAAGCCTTTCCTTCTCTTTTTTTGGGAAGGGCTTACAGTACATGCTGTTGTGCTTGAATATGTAGTGCATGTAGTGTATGTACACACAGACTGTAGTGAGCGTTGCAGGCCCTCCAACACTTGCAACATGAATATACAGTACTGTACGCTTTATTTTTTTAAGTCAGTGGGTGATTGAGGAGCATGGAGGCAAGTGACCCCTCCTAAGGAGACATGTAACACCTTTAATTAACTATATGCAATGATCATATTACCAATAAAATTTATTTTTAAATGTTATATGCATATACACACAATATCAGTAGTGTCAAATCTCCCATAACCAGCGGATAGTTATCAGAAAAATCATCAGTTGAGGGTTGTGAGCTTCAACCACTGGCAGAAATAGGTACAAAAGTTACAGCTGAAATGGATAGGTACAGGACATTAAATAAACAGTTACAGTAAACGCTACAGGTGAAGGGTATGGCATGAAACCCCTTTGCTGTCATAAGGCAATAGAGGAGTTAACAGATGTGCAGCAAGTAACATATATGTAAGAAAGAAACACATCCCATGCCCACATATTGCTCTGTAATAAAGGGATCTAGTCCTCCAAATATTTCATCCTCTCTAACTTTGCATGGTTACAAATGAATGGAAACTCTGTAATTTCTCTCAAAATTCTTACAGATTTTCCAAGTTACATATTATCATGCGTTTTAGTGCAGCCATTTATTCTTTGCATCTGTGTGAAATAACGTAAGAAATGACTTCCGATAAAGGCGCATTGTATTCTTCTTTAAGCTATGCAGGAGTATGTTTGGAGTATCTGGTAGATACAAATATATCTTTTACATATTGACACAGACAGTGAGGGAAAAGGAAATGTACTGGATGGCCCCACTTTGTAAAACTTCAGGTTTTAATTAAAGATAGATATCCCGCTGTGGAGATAGTGATGTACAGGCCACAACATACAACGTTATCTCTTTCCCAACAGTAAGTGTTGGAGTGGAAACAAAAGGGTAAGGCCGGTTCTATAGTGCCGGGCGCGCGGAATTTTAGTTGGCTGACGTCAGCCTTTCTATAATGGCGCCGCGCATGCGCACAACAGACAGTGGCAAAGACGGGGAAATAATAATAGCATGTTCTTGTATAGCGCTGCTAATTGTACGCAGCGCTTTACAGAGACATTTTGCAGGCACAGGAGCTTACAGTCTATGTTTTTGGTGCCTGAGGCACAGGGAGATAAAGTGACTTGCCCAAGGTCACAAGGAGCCGACACCAGGAATTGAACCAGGCTCCCCTGCAGCAATCTCAGTGTCAGTCAATGTCTTTACTCACTGAGCCACTCCTTCATCTTTTGCGCTGCTACCGGTGCTGAATGTGTGTGTGTGTGTGTGTGTGTGTGTGTGTGTGTGTGTGTGTGTGTGGCTGGGTGTGTGTGTGTGTGGTGTTGCTATTTGTGCGTACTACACAAATTAATATTCTTATTAACCAATGTTTTTTTGATAATAAGAACTACAAGGACCATACACACACACACACACACACACACACACACACACACACACACACACACACACACACACTGTACCTTCACAGCTTCTATAGTATACATACAAAAAGCATGCATCACGTGCACGCGCGTTTGCATAGGCACACGCGGCCGCGTGGCCGCATGCTGTATAGAACGGCCCTAAGGCTGCGTCCACGCTGCTGCTGCCTGTGCACGTACGTTCGCGGGCGCTAGGCTCTTGCCAACACAGATAAACTTGAGTTTGAGGCGTGCTGAAGGGTTTCAGGACCTCAGCCAATCAGCGCCAGTCACTGTCAGGTCATGCCCCCCACTCGCGCTTACAGAAAGACACCCTGTGCTCATGCTTGGAGAGCTGGTGACGTCATCACTCAAGCATGAGCGTTCTCAGCGGCAGCGTGGCCGCAGCCTAAGAGAGAGATCCATTTAGAACATAGCTCCATTTAGAAATAGGTTGTGTAATTAGTAAGTACAATCTTTTTAACAAGTGAGTTTGAATAAGACCAGACATTCCTAAAATAGCACCTTTTGTTCACATCTTATTCAGTTGGTGGGCTCACATAGGACGCAAAGATGGACAGAATCACGTGTCCGTTTTGAATATATTTCAGGCTGGCACCTTTTATGAAGTTGTATGTTTACTGTCATCCTTAGGACACTAACACCTGGCATAATCCAGGATTTGTGACATCATTGTCACCAGGGGGAATGGATTATGACTTCTTCTGTGATAGATATGCAAATGAGTCAGGAAAGATTAGGAGTTAATGACTTAAGGTAAGCAAATACATGCAGAAAATTGTATTAATGCGGCCTCGAAGTTCATGGACATGAAGGTATCTCGTCAAATTCCTCTTCCTTTCACTCACTAAGGGTTTTTTTTTTTTAAATTGAACAAATGTGTTGTCCTAGAATACAGTATTTAGTTTTATTTTAATAGAGTACATTATTTCTTTGGGAAAAACTCACTCTGAAATAACTTGTCTGGAATATAAAAATATAAAGAAGCTACTGTATAGTGGACAGAAAAAAGAAAAACATAAATCAAAGAAAAATATATAAACAAGTCATCACTAGCAGTGGGTCCCCACATCTCCATATCAAGATGTGTACAATATAAAAAATTCTAAAACATTCACACGAACCAAAGTTATGAAATGTAGCCCCTTTTCCCTATGCCTAAGGGTACTACGCATGCTGCTCACAGGAGGCCTAAGCCTCCGCCTCTGGGAGCCTGGGGTGAGCTCTTTCTTCTTAGTGCAGTGACTCGACCTATGAGAAATCCCAGCGTTGGCGGGATAACCCCTCACAGGAACTGATACACAGTAATAAGTAACACACCACACAAAATATATATAGCTAAGCTTTACTGTACACACAAACTAACATACAATAACCTGTACCCGCTGTATAAACAGTGACCCAACACGTGGTGGGTCCCCCAAAGTACTGAGGGTGCTGTGGCACCAATAACCCCTGGCATCCTGTCCCAGCAATTCCCACCCAAATGTGAGGTAGCGCTATTCCCACTAGATGTAGGTGCACGTTGGGTAGCTGCCTGGGTAGTCCAGTACCCAGGCGCTGCTTGGCGCGGTGTGTTGGAGTGGGGCCTTGTCATGGTAGAGGGGGTCTGGCCCGGGATTAAAGGGGTTACACCCCATTTGGCCACCCCCTACTCTCACATGGGAAGCAAGGGGTTAACTGGACTGTGGTCCAGTAATGTGTTTTTACCTTGCTTCAGCATCCTAATGTATATTCCCCTGTAAAAAATGTATTGTTTCTGTTCCAGTATTTGCCCCAACACATACACTGGGATTGATGCGGGAGGCTTAAGGGGTTAATGAGCTGCAGTTTAGGAAAATACAAATATGTGTGGTGTCTTTTCAGAAATATCTGGGCTTCAACAGGCTTGATTGAAGTTGGGTGTGACAAGTACAGAGGGGGTTTAGTGTACAGTATGTTAATACCTAATTGGCAGGCCAAGGGTATATTACTGGTAGAGACAGCTAGGACCCAGGTCTGGGCCATTGGGTGTGAAATATAGCACCTGTGACAAATGTTCACTACACACAGGCCCAGCTTCAAAGGATTTCTTGACAGGCCTCTAACGCAAATCCTCTCTCTCTTAAAGGGTCCTGATCCTCCACGCAGTGTGAGCTCCAGCCGGAGGGTCTCACACAATGTCTCTGGATCCTGTGACCTGGTCCCAGGCCGCAGGGTGCCGCGTGACCGTCCGGTCACCGGCGCAGAAATAACAATAAGGGGAAGAGTCCCTATCTGGGGCCTTCTGTAGAACACTTGCCTAGGGGCAAGATCTAGACCTAGCCCAGGAAGCACGGCTCCCAAGGACACTACCTTCTCCTTTTGTCTCCTCCGTCAGGACTGACTCGCGGGCTTTCCACCTGCGGAGGATATCCTGTTCCTGTCCCAATCCCATTGGCTGGGGCAGTCCCTCCCTCTAGGGATTCTGGGACTTGAAGTTCCGCGGCTGCATCTGCGGAGCTACACTAAGATGGCCACCGCTTACTCAATTGCGCATGCGTTCCTCGCCGTACTGCGCATGCGCAACTCGCAAAATGGCCACCCCACCTCCCGATCGCGTGAAGCTCCGTGGAACCACTAAACAGATCCCCTGTACCGGAGGCAGGGTAAGGGGACTCGGCTACATATATATATACAAAAAGATTCTTAACTCTTGACAGCTCAATATAAAGTATAATAATTCCTATGATACACATGGGCTGCGCTTCAATATCATGTGAGTAGCATAATGTCACGTACGGCACACCTGTGAGCACGTGACCTGCATACGGGACAAGGGTTAATATACGGCACACAAGCTGTCCCACTTTTCACCTTCACAAAGGTTTCTCAAATGAACAATACTGTATCTCTCCTCAATCCGTCCCAATATACAATCTGTCATGAACAGCACACAAGTGAGCACGTGACTTAGGCTACAGCCCCAGTGCCTGCGCAGCACGCGCGCCTGCAAGGCTGGCGGTGCATGCAGCCGAATTTCCCGGTCTGCAGAGAGCTGCAGGGGGTGGGGGGCGTGACGGGTGAGTGATGGGGGCGCGGCCGTGATGTCACCCTTTAGGTTCGCCTTCGTTGGCTGAACCGCCGGGGGCGTGGCCTAGCGCTCTGTCGCTAGTTCCCCTCACAATTTTCTTGCAGAAAGGAAAAACTCACCGTGCAGTGCGGCAGCCCCCCCTTGCAGCTGGCCCGGCTGCCATAGCGTGCACTGCTGTAGCCAGCGGGGACCTGACCTTAGATATGCAACCAGAGTTAATACACAGGCTACTCTAGCCAAAGCACCTTTCCGCTCTGCAAGGTACTTTCGAGGAGTCAATATTAAGCCCTTACTCAAATGCGATCATATCTATACACTTCCACCACCCAAGAATTATGCAAAAATATGTAAATTAATATAACTGGCAGGGTCTCAGGTCCCTGTTTATTCTAGAAATAAAAACTATGCATATAACCCACAAAAATCAGTTGTGAAGATGGATAAAACCTCCTGTGGTGCTGAGGCAAGGGTGAGGAAGTGGTCGTGGATAAAGTTCTTCTCTTTAGGCAATTACCTCAAGAAAGGAAGACAAGACATACAAAAAACATACAAAAAACACTGCAATAGTGCATGACCCAGGGACAAAATGGATTGATTGAACAGAGCAATTTAATATAAAACAATTAAACAAAAAATAATAAAATGACATACATAATATCAATATAAAACATCTATGTGCTGCTGCACTTTGAAGATAGAACTTGCTCCGCCGCTTGACTCAATAAAAATTGAAATCCTACTCACCGAAGGTGACTAGGACATGCACATTTGTTTTATGGTCTTTCGCTGGTGTATACTGCTCGCCGTGGGGTGAAATAAGCCAGTAACTGGAGGAGAATCGCCTTCTATACTCGGAGTCAGCTGCTGCCAGAGTCTGGTCGATCGGCTCCTCTACTGACGTCACCTTCTGTATCTCACTGCTACGGTGTCCCTGCGATGCCAAAAAACCTCCAACGCGTTTCGAAACTCCAAATAGTGGGTTTCTTCGTCAGGGATAGATGCTGCATGGGTCTGTGCTTCTATATATACCCCAGTTCATTCAATTACGGTAATTGATATCATTAGAATATTTGAATAACGGCCAATGTTATCATAAAGTCTTCTGATAGAACATGGATGATATATTATTATTATATAACGGGAGAAAACTAATTGAAATGCAGTTAGTATTGGATCATGAATGCTTAGATCACAGGTCGTGTTTACAGGGGGGAATGAATATAATTGAACCCTCCTTCATAATTTATTACCACTAAATGAGTGGAACTTTAGAACGACCGAGCCTAAGTATATGATACAAAGTTTAAAACAATTTGCAATAAAATATACAACGAAATCAAATAACTATTAATATGCAATTAGCAATCAAATGCTTGGATATTAGTATATAACAACAACAACAACAACAACAACAACATATACAATATACATTATTATACAATACATATACAATATATATTATAATATACAGCGAGATACTTTACGGATATTGAAGAGACACCATATCAGGCCTGGAACTTTGGAGAGAAATTTCAATGTTCCAATTATACAAATTCTAATATTTGTCAAAAAATTGTGTCATTAATGAATTAGTTTGGTAAATAATGTAGTGAATTTCTTATAATAATTAATATTGATAATATTTATTAATTACAAATATTAGTGTTAGAATAAGTGAATGGAATTATTTTTAATATAATTAGATTATTTTGACAAAATCTATATATTATTGAAAAAACATGGTGAAAATTTTTACAAAAACTTTGATAAACAGGCTACAACAACAAATTGTTGGGAACAATGGCAATCGGAAGTGTGATACTTATAACACTTGTGGGCAGACAAATCCACTGTTCATTTTATATGATGTTATTTAAGGAAGGCTGATAGGTCAAATTCAATATTTAACCCCTGAGGACTTAGCGTTTTTAGTTCGAAAATCCAAAAGTATTGTCTTTTGGAGATAAGATTTAATTTATCTCCTCCTCGCTTGCAGAATGTGGGACATGCAAGCGAGGAGGAGATAAATTAAATCTTATCTCCAAAAGAGAATCCTTTTGGATTTTTGAATTAAAAACGCTCAGTCCACAGGGATTAATTATTGAATTTGACCTATCAGCCTTTCTAAAATAACATCACATTGTTTAATATGTATAATATGAACAGTGGATTTGTCTGCCGACAAGTGTCTTAAGTATCACACTTCTGATTGCCATTGTTCATCACAATTTATTATTGTAGCCTGTTCTTCAAAGTCTTTTACTTAAAGTCTTTTACTTAAAGTTTTAATATTTTTTATATTTCATTTTATTTATTTTTTTATATTTTTTATATTTAATATCTTTCATTTTATATTTTTCAAAACTATTCTTTTCCATAAAAAAATTTTTCCATATTAATTTTTTCTTACACTAATATTTTCAAATGTTTTTTCTAACACTAATATTTGTAATTAATAATATTATTATTTATTATTTTTTATAAGATATTCACTAAATTATTTTCATTGATAAACACATTTTTTGAATAATGTTTTTACAAATATTATAATCTTTATAGTTGGAAAACCAAAATTTCTCTCCAAAGTTCCAAGCCTGATAAGGTGCCTCTCCAATATCTATAATGAATTTCATGGGTCATGCACTATTGCAGTGTTTTTTGTATGTTTTTTGTATGTCTTATCTTCCTTTCTTGAGGTAATTGCCTAAAGAGAAGAACTTTATCCACGACCACTTCCTCACCCTTGCCTCCATCTTCACATCCTTTTCTGGTTGGGTGAAACCAGAAAAACCTTTTGGGCAGCTCCAGGACTATCTTTTGGACTCTTTATCACAGGTTCATTCATTGTCACATGTTTATATTTATTTGATCCCAATTGTCACACGAGCGCTATATTGCACTTATATTTTCACAAAAATCAGTTGTAGCGAAATATGTCCAAAAATGTAAATACTCTATACAGAGAGTACAACAGTTCATTCAGAAGCATTACTTATTAAAGAATTGTTTAATATATATAAAAATGCAGTGCTTCATATTACAGAATTAGATAATTACAAGAACATATAATTACAATAAATGCAAAAGAGTTTCTTAAAATAACAGTATTAAACAGAAATCCCTATAATTTACGTTACTCTATGTCAGGATTTCCCCCAGAGGTCACTGGCGTTGAAATATGAGAATCACGTGTTTGGTCCAAAACACACCATTGTTGAAATCTGATTTTCATAATACCTTGCCAAGTTTTATGTACTATTTTTTTACCCCATTGAAATAACATAACCCCACTCCTGTCGTAAATCAGCTGCTAGGTTGATGGTTTTACGACAGAGTAAAAAAAAAACTCCTACCAAATGACGTTTAAGTTTTTGCCTTAATATTTAAAACACACTCATAACTTCCCTTCTCTAGTACTTAGACACACGTGAGTCATAACTATAGAATCAGGTGATTTATGGCGGACGTAACGAGACTAATTATGACCATCTTGTTCCTAAATTTGAGTGACAAATGGATATCTGTCCTTGGCACCTCTTACTCATGTCGTGTGTGGTCTTATTGCATACGATTCTTTGCAACGATTACAGATATGTAACTTTTAGTATGTCCAGTAGATGACATCACATGATATTAACATAATATTTAGTTATCGCGATATTACCACCGGAGTGTAGGGGGGAGAGAAACAGATTTGCACTTGCCGCTCTATAAGACTGGAGCTGCATGCTGACTTGCTGCTCTCACTCCCTCCTCCCTTCCGGCCACGCTGCTCACTGCAGGGAGGGGGAGGAGCACATTGGGGTTCCGAATCAGTTTGTCACTCCCCCCCCCCCCTCCCTTCCCCTCCCCCTTAAAGAAACAAACCACCCAAAAACCAACACGTGTTTTTTTTTTAATAAATCAGTTCTGTAGTATTAGATAATACTTACTACTTTTTTTTATTTAAAATATTCAACTCAATGCAATATTAATGAGTTTTCAAATACTGAGCATCCTTTGATTTCTGTAGCAGGTTTTAGCACACCTCCCCAGCAGTGCAAGTTCTTTGTAACACTTTCCTTTTTGTGATAATTTGTTGCCAATATTCCCAGCAGTTTGAGCTACAAACTGTAACAATAGATTTTACCTTAGTAATGTAAGAATACATTGTAGCTGCTGAGTTACACTGAGTGAAGGATTGATTGGAACTGAAAAGCAGCCATTTAGTGAACCAGGGGAAGCAGAATTTTAATGATCGATCATGAGAGAACTAATCGATCGGCAGCTTACATAATTCGTTTTCAATAAAGATAATCAAAGGCTGCATATATTAAAACAAAAAAAAAAGGTTAAAATGAAATGTAAGCTGCTTGGATTGCCTCTTTAACCCCTTCACTCTTCCTCTCGCCTGAGACTCCTCTTAACCCCTTCACTCTCTCCCCTGGGATCCTTAACCCCCTATAGGATTCTTACTCCCCTTCGACTCTCAACTGTCTCTCCCCCCCTCCCCCCAAATTCTTCCCCTCCTTTCTCCTTACCTCTTAACCCCTTTCTCATCCGACCCTTTATTAACCCTTTCACTACCAGGGCATTGCAGGGAAAATGAATGTAACAAAGGGATTAATCCCTTCATTCCCAAACCCTTTCCATGTCTGCACTAAACCTTTTCTCACATACACTGCTCCCATCTCCCTCATCCATTCACCCTGCATCTCTATCCGCCTTAGATACTCCCTCCATTTAAAAACACGTTTTATTTATAAAATGTTAAAAATACATAACATATGTATGGCTACAGCACTGGAGGGATCTTGATTATATGATGATGATTGTCATTCAATGATATTTTGCTAGTATAAAAGCAGCTCTAGATTCTGATTAGGCATTAATCCGTGCAAGACAAGAATGGCAATATAATGTAAAGGAGTAATAAGACAAGCAAAAGAGAAATAGCATATATAATTTGTCTAACACTTGGAGCACAAATATTTAAATACAAATAATTCAGGGAGTTGTATAATGCATAAAATACATTTCAGATTCTAGTGATAGAAAAGGATTATAAAGGGGAAGGTTTCTGCCTTTTTATAAAAATAAAATAGTCAATACTATGTCTGTTTCACAACACATTAGGGATACCAAACCACGTAACGGGCGTGTGCTACAGGCACCCAATCAGACGAGAAAGGAGGAGAAAAGTAAGATAAAGGAGCTGCTGTTGCTAGAGAAAAGCATTCTGGGTGTTGGGAGTAATGTCATTTGCAACATGGAAATAAACACACAGCCTCTTATGGGGAAAACATTTCTAAACCATCTTAAGATACTGCGTATCTCTGGAAGCAAGGGGATCCCGGAGCTGAAATTACCACAGTCCAGCTCTGGAGACCCCCTGCTTCAATCCTGTAATTTAAAAAAAAAATACATTCAAAACGCAGTACAGCCTGTAGTGCTAGTAAAATGAGAGTAATATTAAAGGTGGTCACTGGGGGTCGTCCAACGGGATCTGCAATGTTTTATCCTGACATTGCAGCTTCCCTTTGGCTCATGGGAGTGAGGCTTGGAGAAAGACAATATTATTTTCCAGACACACCTGTACATAAAGAAATGAATATATCAGGAACCGGGAATTCCCCCCGGAGCTATAAGCATTTCCAATTGTGCACGAAATGAAAATGTAGTAAAAGGGATTCATACTTTAACAAGCCTGTTAACTTGCAACCCCCTGTGACAGCTAAGGGGTTACATTAGCAGCAACTGTATACTCTGAAGCTACTGAGAAAAAAAGAATAATTCTATAACCCTTAAAAAAAATTCCGTTTTTTGTTTGACCAAAATAGTTTTTAGAGGTACTGTATCTTTAAATATAGTCACCAAGATCATTTCTTAATCAACCCACAAGTATATTGTAAATCATCCGACTAATATATATGATATAATTGCATTGCTACTGTAGGCTGGCCTCTTTAATATTTCTGAGGCGAGAGCGCTCTGGGTAGTGTAAACGCACCTTAATTTACATGTCATGACTTAGTCTGGGTGGCCTCAAAAGACACAATTATTCTTTTCTGACTTCTTTTTGGGATCTCGTTTCCCTATTCATGTTACAATCTGGTGAACGAAAAATTCTATCAAGTCAGCCGTACGATAGCTGCATTTTTCATACTGTTCACAGCCAAGAGATCTTGATTTACAGAAAGCTGGTTACAAAATATTTAAGTATATTACATTTTTCCTAAAATGCAGCTTCAGAAATAAAAAAATAAAAACATATATTTACAGGGCACTTAAAGCTGCAATCTGTTCTTTGCAGTAATAATATTATTATTTACATTGTTTGAATCAGGGTTGCAGAGTGAAGGACCATCGCCAAAATTATTTAAAGGAGATTAAAGTAGCTGCTAACAGGAAGTTGCTTTTAAACCAATCAGGAAAATTCACCTGCGTGATTGGCTGGCTGATAGGAAGCTGTCCAACAGCCATTCTGGACAAGGATTAATATTTTCTTCTTAAATAATAAAATAACAAAATCTGGAATTAGATGAGTAGGCTGCTGTGAATAAATCAATTCATTCATACACTGTCACGGGAGATCAGACTATTACACCATGATTGCAATCACCAGACAAAATAAGAAAGTTAAACAAACAAGGTTTAATTTGACCGAAACTAACAGGGAACGACACAGTACAGAAACACACTAGATGCTGGGTACTATGACATAGCAAGCTTACCCAGGATATGTCCCCGATCAGTCTGTCTCAGGATATCCCAGAAACTCGGGATTACCGCGTATCGGGTCATAGTCTTGTATTTCCAATCCGTCACTGAGACTAACCACGAACAACTGTGGAATTCAGATCGGCATCGGCTCATATAGAACCTTGGCCTCCATCTGAAAATATGGAGAACCGGGTGCTGACCAATCAGTGAAGAGATTGGTCCATCTCGGGCGAGTGAAGACAATCAGGACTAGTACAGTGCTATAGAACGGCCCCCTAGAGGCGAGGCTTCAGTTATGGGGAAATATGAACTAACCAATAGGGAACAAACCGACGAGGCTAGGACCAAGGCATTTCTCCCCGGTTTTAGCTCCATACCTCCTGCAGAGTAAGACACCTTGCTGCTAGGCAGAGAACAATACTCTGGCCTAGGAACATGTACTCTCCCAGCATGTGCGCGTGGATGGTGCTTCCCAGCCCAGCTCCACTTTGTCCCACTATACCACCTGGCCCCACACAGAAGCCAGTCCTTGGACTCTGTGTATGCTAGCCTCAAAGGCCCAGCAAGCAATGAATCCCACAAAATATACTCTACCGTGAGAGAGACAAGGTATCACACAGGAGCAGGACTGCTGTGCACTGGCAGGGCCTAGTCCTCTTCCCTAAGGGGAGGAGTGAATGATTACCTATTCCTCTGGCTGGGGAAGAGCAAGGACTGCTGCGGGGGCCACATCCGAAATCAGAGACTAGAACAGAAACTGTGTTAGGCAGAGGACTGCTGTGTTGCTGTGAAGTGTACAAGAATAAAACCGGTTCCAGTTGAATATACCTCCGGCCTGGTGTGTGATCTTACTGGGAGGAGAGGTAACCGTTTCTACCGTAGGAGATTGCCTCCATACATCTGGAGCGTTCAGCAGATTGAGGCGCTGTGTACCATGAAGTGAATGTCGGGTATATACCCCAGAAGCCTGTCCTGCAGTCCCCACAACCATCGGCGGACAACTCAGCAGTCTGTGAGCCAACAGGTAGCATGCACAATACACCTGGTAACAGGGGAATCTTCCAAGGGGTGGTGGAAACACCTTACACATACATATAACTGGGTGACATACAATGACAGTGCTGGCAACCATTTTGACTGTACACAGATGGCTTCTTTGACCATACACATAGGTGGCCATTTTGACAGGTAGGGGCAACCAGCGGGCTTAACTTTTAATAGCCAGGCTGCACCTACCATCACACACTGACATACTCCTTGGTTCAGACACCTAAGAAAAGGAGAGGGAATCATAGGAAGATTTTCTACTTTAACAGTAGCCATTTGTGCTTTTGTGTTCTGTGCCTGTTCCCCAATTTCGTCCAAGACCATGAGCTACCGTTTCAATGGCGTCATTTATTTTTATGAGCACAGTTGGACTTCTGTTTACCAAGACTTCTCAGCAATGCATAAAAAACACAGCTCTCATGAACTTCTGCATTCAACTGTGGCCTTGAAAAAAATTAATGTTCTACATTGTAACATGAAAAAAGAAACAAGTTCTA
Source organism: Ascaphus truei (assembly GCA_036426205.1). Lineage (NCBI taxonomy): Eukaryota > Metazoa > Chordata > Amphibia > Anura > Ascaphidae > Ascaphus > Ascaphus truei. The sequence continues at coordinate 198,730 of WSYH01000135.1, read as the reverse complement.
TAAATGTCAGAAAGGAGTCATTGTGCCTTTGACACAACTCAGATGCGGGCGTCTCATATCTTAAATCCTCAGATCACCAGCCCCTGCTCCCCACTGGTCCTTTTGTGTCCCCTTTCCATCTCTTAGATTGTCAGCTCTGTGGAACATGGACCCTGTATTGTGTTACTGTGTAAATTAATGTTGATTATACTTGTTATCGTCTTTTCCCTCACTGTACTATGGAACTTGTTGGTGCATAACAAAATAAATGATTATGATAATAAATGTAAAGGTATGGTTCTGCCTAGGGGCTTCAAAAAATGTTTTAAGGTATGATACTTCCCTCAAAATGTGCTTCCTATAACATTCCTGGCTGGGTAAACTGCATGGTGATTTAAACCCCATTTGGGAAGGATTTAAAGTTCATGGAGGACCAGCAGCACCTACAGAGTTAAGTATCTCGGGAAACCAGGGGGCACCCAGGGCTGAAGTTATCTCCGTAGACCCCCTGCTTTATACTGTATGTATAAACAAAGAGCTTGGAATGCTCCTTTAAGCATACACTTGCACTTTGAGATATACAGGGGTAGATCCACCCAGCTCCGTTAGTGACTTAATAAGACATTGACTTAAATTGACGTCTCGTTAAGTGCTAACGGGGATCTACAATGCTCCGTAACTATATGCTAAGTGCCATTTTCAGCCATAACGAGCCCTTGCATTACTATTACGGACATTGGTGCTAATCATATGCAAAGATGTGTTCCCTGTATCAACGCATATTCACAAAGTTCTGTTGACCTCCGTTATACTTAATGGTGGTATTTAAAGTTTTCACGGCTAAAATTGCTGTTATTCACATCCAAAACCTTCAGAGAGCTTCACGTTATGTGTAATATCATGTTATAATGGCATTAAAGAGTCATCTCACAATTTGACACTTAATACCGGCACTGTTTCCCCATCCCAACATCACTGATCGATCATTGCAGCAGCTTTTTTGATAGGCAATCACTTACAATAATGTATATACGGTGTGATGCCCAAACCACATTGTAGCATCTTTTAGTCCCAGATTAAGGCAGGAAACGTAGTATTTCTCTACATAGTGTATTATTTATCCCTGTAAATAACCCCTAACAGGCCCACTGGCCCTTTAAGTCAAAACAAAATCATAAAATAAACTCCTACTCCTCTTAGGAGACTAACTACACATTCAGCTTCAATCCTTACTAACTGGATGGGCAGCTAAGGTGGTTACCACCCCAAACAGGTACAGCAATAAAGTGTTTCGCTTATGTGTTACTCCAGGGTTTGGAGCAGAAGTGCATCCTTCCTTCCTAGGGGAGCTTGGCCCCATGAGAGCTCTGTAAGTCCAATGTTAAGGACAGGACATCCGTGCTTCAGCACTGTCTCTCGTCCTTCCTTCTTCCTGGGATTAACAACCCAGGCAGTCCCAGCAGGCTCCGTGTCCACTGTCCAGTGGGTCTAGGGGGCTGTGCCCGCTTCCACAGCTGGGGTGAACTGTTATCTGTCCCCTTCTCTGGGACAGCATTCTCTCTCTTTGGGTACAGTTACTTCCTGACTTTTAAAACTCCATGAGCAATCAGGACTTCAGCCTGCTCAATTAGGCAACAGCTGCTGCTGGCTTCTCTAAGGAGATTAACTCTCTGTGCGTTGGAAAGTCCCATAGCTGCCCTTTTCCAGCACCTAGATTACAGGGATGGTATCACAGCGGTTATACCGTTCATAAAATAAACAAACTTTTTTGTATTTAAAAAAGTATGCAAAGAGAAAAATGATGTATAATAAACAAAACATATTGTTGCTGTAGAGGTAAAACTCATCACTAAATGCACTTCCTGACTTGGAATTTCTTGATATTTTTATTAAAAAAAAAACTTATTGAGTGCTTATTTAATCATAGTTCGGAGTCATCAAAACATAAAACTCATTAAGAATGATTTTGAAAAAACTTTCCATGTACCGTATAATTTCTGTACCTTCTTTCTACACTCCCACCCCCAACTGTACTGTAATCCTCACTGTATTAAATCAATGGAAAGCATCATAAGCTCTAGTAAGAATGTATTTATTTATTCAGTCAACGTAGTTAGGCTAGATGGTGGCCTGAGTACCTCAATGGCCTGTTGGATAACATTCAACTGACTAGATGATGTGGCCAATGCCTCTAATTAAAGCCATGGACTCTCGATGGTGCCTCCAGCCATCTTGAATTTGATGCTGTGTGTAGTGACATTGCTAAAGATGGACAGCGAGTAACTGCTGCTTATACTGCAGGATTGCATCATCACCAAGGGCATTATCCTCAGCATGAGCCACATCTGGAGCAGGTGCAGCCACAGCACGAGCCAAAACGAGAGCTGATGTAGGAGTCACAACTGGAGCAGGAGCAACAACTGGAGTCACAGATGGAGGTTCCATCTGCGTTAAATTTAAAGTGAAAAACTCCTATGGCTCTCCCTCAGGAGTATCTTTCTGGGAACGTCTCTCTCTGAGATCGGAGCTTGTGCTGGGAGTCGGTGAGATTGTCCTGTGTATAGAGAACACAGATAGGTATGATTACAAAACTCTGCCAGAATCAATATAAAAATAAGGGCCACATCCTCAAAAGGGTGCGAAGTTTCAGCACGTCTTTACTTCTATTGGAAATCCCTGAGCAAACGACATCTGTTGTGAAACGCGTAGGGTTAACTGCAGAGACCGGTCTGGAGGTTTCCGTACAACACATGCCGAGATCTAGTGATGGCATCACAGATGGCCCAAGACACGACTGCGAGGGCACATGGAGACGTTGAGCTGCAGCGCCCTGAGCAGACCAGCTGGAACCTGGGATCTGCACATGACAGTCATGCTTTTATTTTAAGAGGTATCTTGTGGCCATGATTTCAATTTTACCACATAATATCAAGAAGATTTTTACAATAAATTGTTGGCTTATTTTTTTACCCATTCCTCAAGCATTTTTGTACGTTGGCTGACTGCTAAATAATTTTCACAGTTAAAGCTATACACACATAGGGACTTTGTCCCTTAGCAGCTATTGACACAGAGCAGTGTGTTTGGAAAGTATAGCCATTTCGTATTTAGTGTTACACAAAGTATTTTTTCCCCTCTTTTGGAGAATAATCAGTGGACTTTACCAGGCAGCTATTTTCTGGACTTCAAATAATAGTAGTGAAAGAGCAGAGCACTGCCAAAAATAATAAAGAGGGCTTGATGCAAAAAATGAGTTTATTTATTAGGCATAATAGCCAAAAAAGGACAAACACACTAAATTTAAAAACTCTGACGCGTTTCCCGCCGTGGAGGCGCTTTATCAAAGAGTACTACTGCTCCATGGGAGTCGGGTTATATAATGGTCAGAGGCTAATGCACGCCCACAATAAGGTCAATGTAAATGGTATAAGCTGAAGGGTATGAGTAATCAATTGAATCCTCCGCCCTGCAAAATCTACCCCTAGAAGAGCGTCCAAAGCCTCTGAGCATCACACAAGTCCAATGGAGCTTAACAATAAACAACAATTAACATATTAACCAATCATCAGAGTGGAAGACTAATATCCCAACAAAACAATACTATATAACATGTAGTCAAAGAAAAATAAGTATGTCTAATGACAGATAAAAACTATATCTAAGTTTATATAATAGTGTAATATATGTATATGTGAAAAATTAATGATATTATCCCTTAATGTTTAAATGTGGTCTAATGTGAATGTGATATAATATGTGGAAAAATAATAAAGAATAAGTGGATATAAATGTGCAAATAACCAATAAATATATAATAAAAATAATATTAGTCTTACCAATAAATGTGTAAAATAAATGCAATAAAAACAAGAAAAAAGTATAATAAAAAACCCCAATTAAAATGTAATATATTATTTGATAGTCAAGAATGTATATAATGAAATAACAAATTTCATGTCCTAAGTTGATATCAGTGTTAAATATAAGAAAAATAATCTGAAATATAAATATAATAATAGATGTATAGTATATGTATATATATTGAATATATGTATAGTATTTAAACAGATGTTTAGATCAAAAATCACATAAACATAAATGAAGATCATAATATGGAGACAATTCATAAGTGTAATTTGCAAACACAAAAAATAGAAGGATATGGCTACAATTAGTCATATAAACAGAATATCCAAATATAATGATAAATTAAACATAAACATAATATTAGAAACAAATCTTCAAGGAAATATATAAAATAAAGGATAAATATCTTACTACATAAATAAACCAATTGAAAAAGTTAAACAAAAATAATAGATGGAAACTGTTACATAAGTATATTGTTTATAAAAAATGCTTCAATTCCCAATCAATATTTATGCCAGAGGGTTGCATTGTATCTAAGCTGTACATCCAGAACATTTCCCTCCTATTCAACATGCCCAATCTATCACCTCCCCGAATTGGGGCATGTATATGATCAATACCTGAGAATGTGAAGTTTTTTATAGTCCCCTTTGGGCAAATTGAAAAATGTCTCGAGACCGGATGAGATTGGTCTTTATTTTCTGGACTTCATAGTAATTCATTAGATCACATATATTTTATTGTATTTGTCTTATCATTGTGTTGCCATTGTGTTATTCTTCCCGTCCACACATTGAACAGTATATCTTTAAATAGAGAATCAGAGTAGCGCTTTATACCTGATGATGGTATTTCTGTTTTCACATATTTTTCCTGTTCAACTGAATGGGTCTAAGGACATGCTAAAGCTTAGCTCCCTTTAGTGATTCTGGCCATACATGTGCAAATTATGTGCATCATGTATGCTATATGAATGTAAGTAGAACATTTACTTATGTGTGTTTAAATGTTGAAAATCTTTCCTAGGGGGCGTTAATGTTTAACATCTCTTTAGTGACAATTCTATGGATGTGACCGGAGGCATGGTAAAAGGTTACCGTTATTTGTACTAGTTATCCCACGGGTGCGCAAACTCCCTGCACGGGAGCCGCAGCGTTTACGCCCCCCCCCCCCTCTCCCAATGACTTGGTGTCAAATGATGTCGTGGGTCAAGTGACGTCAAATGACCCCGCCGCGTCACTTGACGTGCGTTGCCATGGCGACGCGTCGCCGAAGACCTGCAGAGAGTATGTAAGTGAGTTACAGAGGCCTCAGGCCTACCACGGCATTTAATTTAAATGCCGTGGGGAAGAGTGCGGGGCCTCTGTAATTGCCCGCGCTCCCCCTACAAATTCTCCCGCCCCCCTGGGGGGCCCGCCCATGTTGCTCACCTCTGAGTTATCCTACGTTGTAAAATGTGCAGAGAATTGTTTTATTTGGGATCATGTCTAATCGTTAACAGTTGATACATAGACAGAAATGCTGTTTAAAACACTGCAGTGATTACCAATGAGTACTATATGGCGAATGCAACATACAGTGATGTGAACTAAAATAATAATCAAGTCACTGAAGTGACCATAGAATCTTTGTTTAAAAATGACAATTGGTATTCATATTTTTAAAAACACGTTATAGCAAGAGAATGATTGTTAGATGTATGCATGTTAATGGCACAGTCAAAGCTTAGTTTATTATGTTCATATAATTTGAACATTGTTGAGTAATGGTGAGTGTTTTACATACAGTATGTGGGGGATGATTTGGCCATATTGAATTTTTTATCTTAGTCATAATTATTTAAAGATCATTTACCAGCTTCCTCTTGTTCTAAGTGTTGACCGGAGGGGGTAGACTGACCACCTGTGAGGTTCAAATGACCTCTATCATCCGGTGACCATAAGGCTCAAGGTGGAGCTCCTTCGGTGGACCACCTCCTGTCCATTTGGCAGCCTTGGTATGGTCAGACAGCTTTTCCTTCATCTTCCTTTTGCTGTCAGCCCCTCCCTTTTTTTATAACATGTCATGTTATTCCAGATCCCATTTTTCTCAGAGGTGAATGTGCGATAACATGTATCACCAAATAACTTGGCATAGTTATCCACTATGCCATTTATCAGTAAATCTAGTTCTTCAGCAGTGAACCATCACCATCCTAATCCTGCCTGCTGCCTGCTGTGTGGGACATCTTGCTTACCAAACCTAGGTATGGGATGTGAGTAACAGTAGGTATTGATCTTCTATTGTTACTTTATTTGCAATTGTTTGTGCCGTAGCCACATTCCCGCTAATAGATTCAGAGCTCACGGGTTGTATTGGATGTTGAAGAGCACGTGCTTCTGTATCAAGTATCTGAGAAATGTCATTGAACGTGTAGAACAGCGGTGTAATGTGTATATGCGTTAGTAGATGTTTATTTAACACGCAGACGTGCACAACAATACAGTGTGCAGCTTACTGTTAAGCCTATTAATGAGGACACGTACGGACGTTGTTTTTGCATATACTGTATTTAGCTTTCTGGTTCTCTGTTAAAGTCAGGGAAGCTAACGTCTGTTAACTATTTAGGTAACGTCACGTTAGTTGTCCTGAGTAAACCGAGGTTTGTGGATCTACCCCACAGTAGGCTGAGTAAGTAATATTTTTCTGCAGCGTGCAGGCTAAGTTAGTTTCCTAGTCAGCTCGTAGTGAGCGAGATGCCTGCTTTCTACCCCTGCTGCAGCCTGCAGTATTAGTTTAGTTTTACGTATCTCCTGCTCTGGTAATTTGCTAGGACAAGATGTGTCGCTGATACATAGCAGATATGACTTGACTGAGAGTGGGAAAAAGAACGTGTGGTAATATAATAACAGTTTGAAACAGGCCTCATGGACTGGACACAAAATAGCACATATATTTTTTTTTCAGGTGTCATGAGTCTAATAGGAAGTTTGTTTTCTATAGTGTAGTCGCAGCAAGACATCAAATGAAAAAAAGGTTCATTTCAAATTACATAATTATATTTAAATCAGAAAGGAAAATGTTGGACTAATTGTTTTAGTATACAATCAAACAAATATGACCCAAAATACCAGCCTATTAACCACATTTCTTAATTAGTGTTATGGATGTTATACAGTTGTACGGACTAAGGGATTAATATGGTAAAATAATTATGTAATGTGGTTTTATATAATGTAGTTTTTATTACCTACTCCAGTTTGACTTCACAGTATGTAGCAGGCATTATAGACATATCTAAAAATGGCAATCCATGCCGTTTTTTTCCATTCATTTTTATATAGGACTAGCTGATATACCCAGCGTTGCCCGGGGTTTAATTTCCCCCCTCTCTCTCCGCTCCAAAATGTGTGTGTTAATCAATTTCTGACTGGTAACAGTTGTATGGAGGTAGGTGGCACCTCCCCCCAGGGCCCACTCCTCCCCACCTTTTTAACTTGGGAGGTCTTTTCACTTTGCTGCAAAGAACAGGATCTACTATGGTTCTTTCCCCTCATACAGAGGTAAAAGGAAGGGTTCACAGTGTAGTGTAGGACCTGCATTTTTGGTTATACCTTGACGTGGTATGCAGGCTTATGACGCTTTGGCCAAAGGGTTTAACTAAATAACCAAGTAAATATTATTATTATTGAAGTATTTAAACTTTATACTTATTACGTTATATGTTTTGTCAATTGGATGTAGCATTGGGATCCCGTGTCTTTTGTTGTATACTACTAAGAGTAAACACTATTTTATATGGATTGAAGACTACTTCCCCATTCTTCATTTACATGAACAGGACTAGCATGATCTTCAGCAGAGGGAATATGACACATTTAATAGTGGTCTATATTTCAATATGTTATCCTTCAGTGTAAGATAATATTTTTGGGGACACTTAAACATGAATATCATCTTCTAAGAACTTTTTTCTGTTTGGAATCTCTGCAGCATTCTTTCAACACAAACAGTGTGATCTTTATGTACACACTAAGCACATACAGTACGTTTACCCCCAAACACTACCCCCCTATGTGCCAACAGAAAACATTACAAAATGATCACAACATCATCTAATATTACATTGTCAAATGACAGGCAGAACATCAGAAACTGACTAGGCTTATAACTTGTTACACCTTCAATATATCTACAGAGCGACTCATTCTCCCTTAGCTCAGGAATATCTCCACTCTCACACATAAAGTGTGTGATAAATAATGTAAGGGTTTAGATACCAACATGTCTAAGGATGCATAGTGTCTTACTAATAATTCACTTGGGGCTGTCCTAGAGACTAAAAGAAGTGGAACGTGGAAGAAGCTATACCCAATAGAGCTAACTTCTAGTGGGGAAGGTGCTCCAGAATCCTAATCATGAAACCCCTATACTGGTCCAAGGCTACTGGCGGACCACTGGGAGACAACATATTGGTGTACAAATAACAATGCCAGTTACAACATAATCATTGTTTTGGTTATGTCATCAGTATTCAAAGAAATATAGCATCAACTTTTGAGTTTACAGAATCTACTGTAACCCCCCTCCCCCCCACCCCCCACACACATAATATGCCCTACTTTAACATTGCTCCATAAAGTGTAAAGTAGGGGCATCATAAATTAACCTGCATCGACAGATAAAGATTAAGCATTTCTTGGAAATTGCTGCCCTGCAAGTATTTGGGGAAGAAGGAAATGCACCTGGCAGAACAAAGTCATAAAGGGAGAAGGAGTGGCTCAGTGAGTCATGACACAATGACTGGCACTGAGTTTGAAACAGTGGAACCTGGTTCAATTCCCGGTGTCGGCTCCTTGTGACCTTGGGCAAGTGACATGGTCTCCATGTGCCTCAGGCACTAAAAACATACATTGTAAACTCCACGGGACAGGGACCTGTGCCTGCAAAATGTCTCTGTAAAGCGCTACTTAAAACTAGCAGCGCTATACAAGAACAAACAATTATTATTATAAGATTAGTCCATTATGTACACTAATAATTTAATCTCATTTCCTCCTTCCACACATGCTGATGAGTCACTCAACTGCAGGTCTGAACATGTGACAAAGGCCAGAGGAATCTCATTCACCTTTTTTTTCTATATGCACCAGATGCCATCATCTTCATACAGGGCAAGGGTAACAACATGTTAAATATACTTCAATTCTTAGGTAGAAGTGAGAGCAATCAAACTGTTGTTACTAGTACTGTACAGTAGATATGTTCAATATTTCCAGTCCCTTTTCTAGTCATCTCCCAAATTCTCCTCCAATACAATTTCTACTCTACTGTCTGACATAGCAATTATAAGCAATTGAGACAGCAGGATGGGGAGCAGATGTGGAGTTGCTTGAGGAAGATGAAATCAAAGTAGGCTTGTAATGTATCTGTAAATTATAGAAATTCACAAGGAAGGCTTTTATTTGAACTGCTTGCCATTTATTATTGCACAAACTGGGGATTGGAAATGCCAAGGACAGTCCGAAAGCAACGAAGCACATGATGTTCTTTTAAAGAGAGAGAGATTAATTCACCTACCAAACATCCACCAAACATTAGATATTTTGTAATCTTAATTTATTTGTATTCAAAGCACTGAGTCTTTTCGTTTTGTTTGGAATAAAGCCAGTCAAAACAAGTGCTATTGTTAAACATATTATATACAACAACTCATGACTTCTTTTTTTTCTAAAGACCTTCATTTGTTAATGATCTCTGGAACAACATTCAGACCACACCTTTTAATGTAATCTGTGCTAACCGCATCACTGGGGCCTGTATGTATTAAGTGATAATGACTTACTATGTTCTCATTATTGTGATTATGGTCAGATTTCAAACATGTGCATATTTCTATGTGTATAGTAGCTATACAAATTATTACCACTATGCCCTGCCTTGCCCTCAAGTTCACTGATTATTAGTAAATGTGTATGAGCCAGTCTGGTAGTCCTGTTATACGCAGAGTAATGTTTTTCAGCAGTCCATAAAGGACGTTTTCAGAGATTATAAACATTGTATAGTAATTCTTACTCAACATCATTATGCACTGCTACATATTATATAATTACCACAATCTTATCTGTGTCATTGTTATACCATTCCATTTTTCTAAATGCTGCTACCTAATCACGTTTTGAAATCCACCCTCAAGCACAGTAAAGTTATGTTGAAAGAGTTTTCCAAGAAATCTAGAGCAACTTAAATATGTGATATGTGAATACGGGGATCCTCATTGTCTTGAGCTGTAAACTCAACTTAAATGTCTGATGACACCAGCTCCAGAAAAATACATACAAAATAATACATGCTACCCATACCTGAAGAATAGCCCTGTGGTGTTCAAAATCGTGCATATCGTAAAACCATTGTTGGAACAATACAAGGTCTCATACTAAATTGCTTATGTCTGAAGAAGAACCCTGTGAAGTTCTAAACCTTGTATATGTAACACATGTTCCCACCCCCTCACCCCCCTGGTCGCAGACTGAACCCCTAGGGTGTAGTGAGGGCTGGTTACATGCATGTGGGTGGTGCGTACCTGTGAGGAACAGGAGGGCCTGAGTCTCCCGCGGTGGTATAGGGGATAACAGGGACAGTCTTCTGGGGTATATGCCTTCATCTTCTTAGCAGTAACTGTGCAGCACCTCCATCTCTGGCGAGCCCTAAGGGGTAGGGTGAAATCCTCCCAGAGAAGCCCTGGTCTCAGGGCGAGAGATTTCAGTCTCACAAACAGTCTTTGATAAAAGCAGCAATGTCTCTTTATTGTCCTTGTAACAGCACACAGCAGCAGTTCATACACAGCAGCAGTTCATGTACAGTGTACAGGGTCTTGTCCGCCTCTCCTTCTCCTCCAGGCTCTACCCCTGCAGGATGGGCTGTGTGAAGCTTCAATACCCTGGACACCCACCCCAAGGGTATACCCTCTGGGTGAGGATAGATTCCCCCCCTCGCCCCCTGAGCAGGGTGAGGGGCATTGGTCCACCGCACTATAGTGCTATCCGCTCTACTCAGGCTGGGCCTGAGTTTCTCCTCCTAGCACAGGTATCACTCTAATCATGACCTCTCAGGTCAGTCACTCCAGGACGCTCTGCTCCCAGGACAGAACTGCTTGTCACTTACAGGAACAGGCAGGACTAAGTTTAGTCAGCCCCACCCCTCATGATGTCAGCAGGCCCTCCCCTGTGTCTCATGCCTGCCACACAGAGTCAGGTGCCTACCTCCACCAATCACGACAGGGCTTGAAGCGGGGGAAACCCATGATAACTACTGGCGGCCTGCCCTTAGCAGGACTTACACCAGTAGGAGAAAGATATATAGCCCCCATTTCTTACCGGGGCTACATATACTATAAACAATGGCTGGTCTAATGAAATGTTTCATAGCACCTGTTCATGTTTTCCCTTTTATTTTCCCTTTTTCTCATGAAACAAGGGAACAATATGACTACAAATATGTTGTTGCCTTTACTATCTTGCTATAGCCATTCACACACCCTTTGCTCTGCACATGGATGACTCCTCTGTACTCCACCTGTCTCTAACCCTCTGTCCTGTCTGATAGCATTCTTTCTTGTAGCATCCTTTCTCTGGAATGGCGTATTAACCCCTATATCCCCGATTCCCACTCTCTCTATCTTCAAAACTCAACAAAAATGCCAGTTTCTAAAGAAAGCCTTTTGTGTGAAGCTACTACAATACAAGAATTTGTACTGTCACATTGATCTAGTTAAGGGTTCTTTCAGGTTAAATGCCGATTTTACTGGTTGTTGTCAAATGTGGATGAGGTTTAGCAGGTATGCAGTGAATATAAAAGTAAAATGTTGTACTATCTTTACGCAAATATGAAGCATAAACTATGGGATGAATTGTTTTTCTCAGCTGTGTGTATGTAGAATAAAAGATCCTTGAACCTAAAGCACATGAAACATTGTATTTAAACTAGTAAACTACTCAAAATCAGCTTTAAATAAAGAAATGTGGTAGAAAAACCATTTGCCCACTTCCAGTTAGTATTGCTGGCCCATTCATAATCATTTTCTAATCACTTTATGGAGTTTCTTGTTAATGCCTAAAAAAGATACGTCAACTCAAAAAACAAGTGTTTCCACACAGTTCTCCTTACTTCCCCTCTCTAAATAGCCCAAATTTTACTGGACTGATATTATGGGAAAACTGCTCAATTCAAAGTGACCGAACCCGGACTGGGTGCAGGGAAGGAGCTACGTAGAAATGTTTAGGTTAGACTGGTTTTGACAAATGTTAAGAACTTAATCTCAGAAAAGGTTGCAAGGTCTTAACAGCTGTGTAACTCAGCAAGGAAAGCAGCAGAATTGCATTACATGATAATGTCTGCACGTATTTCTCAGCATAGTTTTTCATACATAATGATCTAAAAGGTGACCTCTTCTGTCTGCAGAAACTTTAAAAGGTCAATGGAGCTGGAAAGCTGGCAAGGCCTCCCATTGAACTTAGCGGGTAGATTCCAACTCGTTAAGATGATCAGCTTCGCTAGGATGATACCTATGGCAGATGCTGCCTATCCTGGTTTGCCATGCAGACATAAAATTGATTAATAGTGCAATAAATAAGTTTATATGGAACAAAGGCAGAAAAAGAATTGCATTGTCAAAATTATTTCTCCCAAAGGAACATGGTGGAGTGAGTTTACCTGACATTAGAAAGTACAATTTGGCATGCATAGCCAGGCATAAGGGAGACTGGCTAATGGACAAATAAATATATTCCTGTACGAAACTGGAGGAACAAATGGTGCTCCCAATGACGCTGAAAGAGATCCTCCACACGACGTGAGGAAATATACCTTTAGTAATTAGAGGGAATCCACTGATAAAAAATACATGGGCCACGTGGAAGACACTGAGAAAAAAGTGTGGGATGTCCTACAAAATGTCCAAATTTCTGCCTATACAAGGTAACCGGAAATTTGAACCAGGTCGATCTCAAAATATGTTTAAAGACATGGGAAACCAAGGGAATAAAAAATATAGGGCAGCTGGTAGATACAGAATGGGAACGCTTTATATCATTTGAAGAGCTCAGAGTTAAGAAGGAATTCCCACAATCTCACTACATGCAGATCATACATTACTGTAGGAGTCTTGAGAACTATAAGAAAGAGATATTAGAAAACAACATGTTTTATTGCTACTTTAGGACTGAAAATAATATTACATATTCGATCTCTGATTTATATGATTGGAACCGAGGTAAAGACCATGACAAGCAATTGCAAAAAGTGGCAGCCAAGTGGAACAAGGACTTCCCAGACCTAATTGAGATTGACTCTTTGCTGGTAGGATTGGGTAGAACCAGGAAAATAATTATATCACAGACATGGAGGGAATTACAATTTAAATTACTACATAGAGCATATTATGCATTTGATATCCAAAATAAACAGAAAAGGATAAAAAATAAATGCCTGCTTATTAAAGCGGATCTAAAACACTGCCTGTGGGACACATGGCACATGTATATCTCATTTTTGGGACGAGGATCTACAAAAGTGGTAACTGTGAAGGAACCTCTATAGGTTTTATTTGGGAACATGGAGGGGTGGAAAGAAGTTAATGGGGACCCAGGAATCTCAAGGATTGCTGAAATTATACGCCTGGCAGCTAGAAAGTCTATAATGGTGCAATGGGTGAAGTATGACCCTCCAAACGTGGAAACGGTAAAAACTTATCTCACTCAGCTAACGACCTTAGATAAAATGGAAATGGAGACCAATAAAGAACAAAAAAAGGAGATTTTTTTTTTTACAAATTGGGAACCCTTTATTGACTCCCAACACAGAGTGAAAGAGACCAAATATATCAGGCTTTCGCACACACATCCTCCAGCCTCTTGTGGCAAATTGCACAAGGTCATAGATGAGGTAAACAGAGGGAGAAAAGAACCAGGTTAAAAGGGTATCAAGACAGGAGAACAGTATATCCGAACCTAACGTCTGTAATATGTGTCTGACTGAAGTTATGTTTTGTACATTCTGTGAGTTAATTATTTAATTTAAAAATGGTGTATTTTTAGTTAAGTTTTAGCATCTGATTTATACCTTTTTACTTATATATATATATATATATATTTTTTTTTTAAAGTATAATTTAAACATGGAAAATGGTAAAGATGTGTTTAAATCTGTCATGTTTACCAGCAATATTAGAAAATCAATAAAAAGAACAATGAGAAAAAAAAGGTCAATAGGAGCCTGGAGTGTACATACCTATTTACTACTCCTATGTCGGTCATAGGGATATCCAGCTAAGAAATTGTTTTGACGATAAACCAGTACTAGTATATTTGTACTTAATATACTGTAAGTGCATTTTCATGATGTGATGGCATACACTATATATATATATATATATATATTGTGACATGGTCCAAAGATGTTAGGCAGCTTTCTGCCCCGTTTTAGGACAGAAAGTGCAGGAATAGTGCAAAATGATCCATTCTACAGCTTCACATTAACTCAGGCTGGTGGATGGAAAATCCAGACCACAGTTTACAATGTTTCTAGTTCTCCCTCACCTGCTCTCCTAATCACTAGCACAGGTATTTAGAGCAGAGAGGGTTGCTTTTCACTCTCTCTTCTTAGAGCCTGGGGGCTGGGGGTGTCGCTGCTCCCCTGCATCCAGTTCAGGGAGGATGCTCCTTTCAAGTATCACAGTACCAGAGGATTTGCCTGGACACTTGGGACAGAGTTCCCACCACGAACAGATAAGACAAACAAATGTTTATTGCTGTATCTAAAAGACTGTATGCTGTATCTAATGACCCTAAATGAGAGGGCATTGTTTTAAGCTGGGGAACCAGGTTAGTTGGCCCAGCAGCAGTTAGAGAGGCTGATTCTGCTGTGTAGTTAGATCCCTGAATGGGATAGGATTTCTTTATATGATTTCTTTTGGTTCTTAAAAATGACAGTGTGTGAAATGTTATAACGGTGATATGAGTAAACTGCTGAAGGTTCATGCCTGAGTGCCTCCTGCCTGCACCTGTTAAAGCTGCAATCCCTTACTGGGATGAAAATAAAGCAGGCAGAAGCCTGAGTTAAACAACATAATGCTTTGTATGATCCGGTTATTCATATAATTAACCCTAGAAGACTGTGTCGGGAAGATCCCAGACAGACATCAGCACTACAAAAGAGGGGTGTTTGTCACTATATATATACTCTATATCTATATCTTAGCTCGCTAGACTTCTATCATATACGTCTATCTAAGTGGACGAGTATAAAACAACTCTTATGGATTGTAAATATAAAAGGCGCACTCAAAACAGAGTCAAAATAATAGCATTTATGAGATATCTCAATATCGCCTTGAAGCTGTGAAGAAATGTGCAGCATGTCCCGTTGGTTGCCACCTCTGTGTATCTGTTGGTTCAGCAAGGTGCACTGGAGCCACCACAGCCAGATGATTTATAATCAGCAACACGGACAGACTCCCTCCAATACACCTCCAACAGTCCTCACTGCTCACCAGCAGGCAACTGCAAAACCGGAAGCGACAGCAGTCCCAAGCAAATAGCAACACTCCAAGGTACTCTCTCTCTCCGTTCGTGCAGTAATGTCAGCCACAAACCTCCTCTTTGGGAAATGCCCTATGCGTTTTGTCACGTGTGTGCGTGTGTGTGTGTGTTGAAAGTTTTTACATTGGTACACAGCATATATAAAATCACTTTTATAATATTGTTGGTTTTTTTTTTACCAGAAAATATTGATATTCAACTCTAATTTAAAACTGAAGAACGGAACAAAACTGAAGATATATCTCATTAGTAAACAATCACAGAAAACAACATCAGAATAGTCTCAAGCTTATAAATTCAGAAAAGCCTATATATCTCAACATATGTATATTCAACATGTTGGTCTCAATTAAAGTGTATAAAACAATATACAGTAATTACATAGCTTGTATATCTATTTGTACTTATTTAAGTTGTTCAATGTACTGCAATGTTTTTGTATCCATATGTAGTGTGTTAATAAAGTTTAACCAAACTCCAGAAATGATTTTGTCAGTATTCTTATCAGGGGCGTAGCTATAGTAGCCTGGTCAAAGCTGTGGGCCCGTGCTCTTGGTGGGCCCGCTCTCGTCTCCGCCCCTCCCCCCCCCCCTCCCCCCTCCCCCCCGTCAGTGGCCAGGCCCCCTGCCCGCACATTAATTCCCTGCAGTGGGCAGGAAGCACAGAGGGAAATCTGCAGGTGGGCGGGGTGGCCTGGGCAGGGGGCGGGGCCCTGAATGCAGGAGGAAGGACAGGGGGAAATCCTTCCTCTGCAGAGCCTCCTTAGATGGCGGACCTAGGTCGTGGCGGGGGCCCCAAGTAGTGCAGCGTGGGACTGAAGCTGCAGCCTGAGAGACAGGCTGGAAAGTGAGAGGGAGGGGAAGGGTAAATCACAGGGGGTAAAAACAGTCATGAAAGGAAAGATACAGGAAGAAGAACAGAGAAATAGAAGTACAAGAAAAATACGGTCTAATACTGCAATCTCAGGTATCTCATCTCATATTAACTGATCTTCCTCCTGATTTGTAGACGTCTGTCAGGTCAGGAGAGGAGGATCACTATGAGATGGGGTTTATTTCCGTTTTAGCTATATATATATTTTTTTTTTTTAGAGTTTTTGAGGTTAATTCTAAGAACCTATGCATTTGTGTTTTAAATACTTTTTTGTGTTTGCTGGTCAGCCATAGTTGGTGGATGACCGAGGGGTGGGGGTCGGTTAGATTGTGATCGCTGTATGCATTCCGGCTTTTACTGCCTTCTTGGAATTGGGGAATTAATGGCCTCCACCTTTCCTTTTGGTTCTTGGGTGAAATAAGCAGAAGGGCCAGTCTATATTTTGGTTGCACTTTTCTTGCCAGCTTATCCTGCATAGTATTATAGGCTTTTCTTGTAAGAGTGACACTTTTTATCTACCATAGATGGACTTGAATTTAAATCTAGCCCTAGGGAGCTCATTAGATTATTATTGCTGTCATGCATTCGACCATTTTGCAGTTTTATATACGCAGTTATACATTTGAGGATTAGAAGTAATCCACCATTAGCACACACTGCTGACATCCTATACAGTTGTCCTCAAAAAATGCTTCTATAGTTAATACTTGAACCCCCTTGAATCTCATGAACTTCAGGAGAGGCTCCACAACCAGTTGTATGGGAGGATATCCGGAAACAAAAATGAAAAGCTATGAGTGTGTTATCTGCCAAATCAATTCGCACTCCTGTAGCTGATCAATATTACAAGAGACGACAACAGACCCCATGTTTATGGTAGGTAGAATTTCATGATGCAGAGACTGATTTACGTTGCAACGTGTGCATCGGTGAAAACGATTAGAAGCTCTAGCCGAGAAGTTATCCCCTACTAGGTGGACTGATTCACTATCTAGTTTCAAGTCACTAGCTACATTCTCACAACCCCGAGCGTACAAAAGCTAGAAGTTTATTGCATCCTGACCTTTCGCCACTTAACTTCACTGACACATGGTAGGGTTAATATGGCCATTAGCCTGCCTACTTTCTACTGAACCTTTCTACGGCGCCGAGCACTAGGAGGTGGGTGGGATGGTGTATTCGTGTCTACTGCGAGTGTCAAACGGTTCATATCAGGTGGACAGGGCTAAAAGCTCCAACATTTTATATTCTTTTTTTAAAGCGGGATTTCCTTTTCAAAAAGAGAAACCCTCAACATTCCCTGAAAATAAACATAACGACAAAGCTCATGTACAGCAGAAATACGGTATATACTTTACCAGACCAAAAAATGGCCATTTCCAGGTCTGCCATGTTGGATTTCTGTTATGCACATTGCCTCTGCCCTGCAGCTGCTGGACATTAATGAGACATTGATATTTTGTGTATAATGTGACTTATTGGTGCTTGTGATGGGTTTAATATTATAGGATATACGTATAAATATATTTTATACTATATATTATATATAATATATATCTATATATATATATTTTTATATATCTTTATTTTGATATCTATATACATGACAGAAGTTTGAGGGCACGGGAACCTGCTTCAAATCCCAGTGTCAGCTCTTGTGACCTTGGGTAAATCAATTATCTCCCGTGCCTCAGGCCCAAAATCATGGATTGCACTCATCTGAGCAGGGATGGTGCTGTAACAATCTTATGTGCGCGTACCGCCACTATATTGTGCCATGGGACTATAGTGCTATATGAAATAAAGTGATTATATTTACACACACTTACAAAAGTAGCCGGTAACTTGGCCTTCGTAGGATGCGCAAACTGGGGTGTTGCGCCCACTCAGGGGGGGCGATATTTTTTGGGGGAGACGGGCAAGTTGCAGACGCCACGCTCTTCCCCAAGCATTAAAATGAAATTCTGAGGGACGCATGAGCCTCTGGAACCTAACTTTAACTTGCTTCAGCCGGCATCTGGAAGCATCTCCAGGGCAACGTGGCTCAAATGATGCCGCGGGTCATGCACGTGATGTCACTCGCGTGGCATCGAGGTGAAGGGGGGTGAGGGGAGGTGAAGGGGGGGTGAGGGGAGGTGAAGGCCGCTCCCTCACCCATCCGGCAGCTCCCTCGCCCGTCCGGCAGCTCCCTCACCCGTCCGGCAGCTCCCTCACCTGTCCGGCAGCTCCCTCACCCGTCTGGCAGCTCCCACGTGGATCTCTGGTGGGAGGCAGCGTGTTGTGGCCACTCCCCCGCAGTGTCCCGGGCGCTCGCTCCGCTCCCCCGCTGACTGTAGCTGCGCCGGGGGGGGGGGGGGATGAAAGCGCGGGAAACAGGGAGAGGCGGAGGAAGAGGCGGAGCCTCCAGGACCGGCAGGTAAGAGAGCGGGAGATGTGCTGCTAACACTGTGAGCCCCGCTAATATATGTAACACCCCCCCCCCTCCCTAGTGTGTGTGTGTATGTGTGTGTGTGTCTCCTTCACTCCGCCTCAGGCCAATGAGAGGTGTGCGGGGGCGGGCGGGCCAAGGGAGCAATCTCATTGGCCTGGCCCAAGGTCCAATGAGATTGCCGCTAGGGACACGGGGAGGGACTCAGGGAGACACATACAGACACGGACACATAGGACACTTTCACAAATATATAGTAAGATTAAACTAACTTTTTATTTTTAGCTTTGCGTTTGTGTGTCTTGTTTGTGCTGGTTTGTGAGGTTATGTCTCACAAAAAAAACCCTATAGAAGTGGCTAGATGCAGTAAGTATAGCCTAAAGAAAATGTCTATATATATTAAACTCTGCTGTCTAAAAACATCCATTGTCAGTTTCAAGCATGGTGTTGAACTGGCACAGTAAAAACGCAATCCTAACTGGAGATGTATGTATACTTTGAGCTGATAAAATATCAGATTGCAATAGTTCAGGCTTGTAGCTGCTAGGTATCGATACTGGTGATCCCTGCAACCCCAGTGATACTATCTAGGTCAAATAGTTTGGATATTAATGCCACAAATAACAACCTTGATAGCTGGGTATCTACCAGTACTATAAGTGTAACGCCCCCAGGAGCGGGCAGAATCAATATCCCAAAATAGAGACAAAGCACAAAACGGCTTGATCACAGCGGATCAAAAACAAACTCTATTCACTATGTGTGTAGCTCCGCCAGGAGGTGCTCTCTGTTGAGGGCCCCTTTGAGAGGTTCCCTCTTGTGGATCTTCCTGACATACCGAGTTCCCTGGCTCGTCTTCTTCCCTTGTCCTCTCCTCATCCAACGAGGATGCTGGCCACTCTACATCCCCCTCCTCCACTCGGGGAATAGGGAGCAAATGATTTCGCTGCCATGTCTTCATCTGACCCTCCGAGTCCTTAATGCGATAGACCGGAAGGCCAGGCATTTGTGAGACTAGCTCGTACACTCCCTCCCTCCATCGGTCAGCCAATTTATGTTTTCCCGGTACTCCCAGGTTACGGAGGAGCACTGCGTCGCCTGGTTTAATGTCTCTGTATTTAACTTTATGATCATACCGCCGTTTATTCCCGGCGTTCAGTTTTTCGGTAGATTTCTCGGCTTGCAGGTAGGCCCGTTGTAGATTCTCTTGAAATCGCTGTACGTATCGAAAATGAGTAGTATTATGCACCCCATCTGTGGAGACTCTCAACCGTATATCCACAGGCAGTCGAGCTTCCCGGCCATACATGAGAAAGTACGGAGAGAACCCCGTGGAATCGTGTCGCGTGCAATTGTAAGCGTGCACTAGTGTTTCCACATGACGACTCCATTCAGTCTTTTCTACCCCCGTTAGCGTACCTAACATGTCCAGTAACGTGCGGTTGAATCGTTCCGGCAGTGCATCCCCTTCGGGGTGGTAGGGGGTAGTTCGGGATTTAGCAATATGTAAGATATTTAGTAGTTCTTTTATTAAGTTACTTTCAAAGTCTCTTCCTTGATCGGAATGGAGTCGTTGAGGCATGAAGTGTTTTTCCCAGAGAACCTTGGCCACCGTAATGGCTTTTTGATCTTTCGTCGGAAAGGCCTGGGCATATCTAGTGTAATGATCCGTGATGACCAGCACATTGCCTATGCCGCAGCTATTGGGTTCAATGCATATGATGTCCATGCATACTAGTCCATAGGGCCGGTGCTTTTTAAGTGGCCCATTGGGGCGGCTCTGGTGGGCAATGTCTTCCGCTGAATACACCGCACACACCGTCGACAATGATGCTCTACTGCTTCTCTCATTTTCGGCCAGAAAAAACGATCTCTCACTAGTCCAAAAGTCTTGTCGACCCCCAAATGACCATGTTCATCGTGTAAAGCCCTCAGTACCAAATACTGTATTCTTTTTGGCAGTACTAATTGTCTCCTATTCGGGTGATTATGGTACTCTACAACTCTGTATAGCAAGTTGTCTCGTATCTTGAATTTGTCAGCTTCAGTATACCTCCTACATCCCTTGGGGCCTGTCTAAGGAGAGCCGGGCGTTTTTGCCGGATAGCATAGCGGATAGCCCCCGCAACCGGGTATTGTTCTTGATAGCGTACCATATCTTTCCAGGCTATGATCTTGTCCGGAGAGACGTGCATGCCACTTGGGTCTCGATAGGCTTCCGGGATAGCGTTGGATGCACATCCTAGAGAATCAGCCACCCTTAATTCAGAGAACACCACTTGATCATTGACTATGGCAGCGGTACAACACAGAGCCCTTATTCCGGGTCCCAGAATTTCTTCCCATTGGTCATCGTCGGGGGTAGTGGCCAGCTCTGGCCGTCTAGACAAGGCGTCAGCCCCAATGTTTAAGGGACCTGGTTTATATTTCAGGGTGAATGTAGAAGGACGTTCACAGAGGTACACAATTAGGAGGCTTTATAATGTGAAATTATAATAGGCTTTATTGTGCCTGTTCCTTTTCATCAGGAAATTATCCAAACACAGGGGGGGGGGGTAACAAAGCTTCTATTCACTTGGGAGTATTTCTAGTGAAATCCTATGCAATTAGTTCACATCTCCATTAGTTAAGCATGTCTCGCAGCCCCAAAACATATAGCATGAAAATAAGCAGATATAAGCAGTCTCTTAAGAATAAAAGTATTATCTGTTTCTTGGAGGGAAAATATTCTCACTTCCTGGTTCAGCTTCAGGTGTAGTAGTTTTCCCTGTGTCTTGAAATCAGCTCTGCTGTGCAGAGCTCAAGACCGGTCAGCTCCAAAGGTCAGCTCTCAGTCAGAGCTAAGGAGAGACACTTCCTGTCTGAACAGACAGGTTTTTGTAAACAATCTAATCAGGCAGGTGGTGTTTAGTAATTACCTCGGTGAGGTGTGGGTTATACACTGTCTGAGTGCTTCGTAGACTGTGTCCGTGGGCAGCAAGAGCACTCAGACCCTAGGGTTGATTTTATTATATATCAGCAGTGAATGTGGCTGGTCTCACAACAGACCTGCCACAATAGAGCTTACAATAGTGTATTTGGTTACACCATGTGCAGTGAGTTGGTTGCTTCAACTCAGCCAGTAATATACTCAGCCTTACATTCAACAGTTAAGCACATTCATCTGCCTTTACCTCCTTCCATTGTTTTGGTTCAGGGGTCTGATATATACCTATACCTATTTAGTATAGCGATCACCCTTATCATAGGGTTTATTAAGTATTAATAAAAGAGGTATTTATATATAATCATACCTCCACTAAACACCCTATCACACCTCTCCGTCTTTTAAATATTATTGTATGTTTGTTTTTGTATGTGGTTATTCCAAACAATGTATTTTAATCAGTTATAATAAAATCAAGTTTTAATTAGGGTGAACCTTCTTAGTGCCACATTAAAGGGATTCTTTCTTTCCTTCTATTCACTTATTTTATCTGTTCACAATTTTCCCACTAATTTTTCATTATTGAAATCCCCACAGTCACATGAAGGTCGTGGATTTGGAGTAGCGCTATATTTTGGGGGATTGAAAATTTCTATTTTAGAAAGCTTTTCAGCATCTATTATTTAGCAAGTATTGCAAATTTAATATAAATATAAATGATCACGCTGCTCCAGAGACTGGTGACACGTATGAATTGAGATACTATTCCTCTGCAATCCTGTTATTGCTGTTCTTGGTGATTGTTACACTGCTGGCTTTCTATTTAGGAATTGTGATTTACCCCAAGTTTACAAGGTGTATGTAAGGCCGCCACCCACGGCGCCCGCTTCTGTCCTTACCTCCGCTGCCGGACCGCGCGGCGTACGGTCCCGTGGTCTCTCCTCTCTCCCTCCATCGGCTCCCGCATATGCGCACCGCCGGGGCAGACCCCCGCGCGCGTCGACGGCTTCTGCCTTTCTTCCTGGCGTGCTCCCGCCTCCCCTTCCATCGCGCGCATCGTGCGCACGCGCGAACGCCACTACGTCCATCTCCACTGCCGCCAATGTACTTGTTCCTCCCACACCTGCCCTGCATCCTGCCTCAGCCTATCAGCGCTCTACCTTCATCTGACATCACCGCTGGTAGTTCTCATTGGCTCCTATCAGTATTTAGTGCTACCAGCCCAAAGCTGATTGCTGAGCATAGTCAGTCTCTGGTTGTGCTTGCTACAAGCTACTTCGCAGTCTGCTCTTGTATTCCGTTACAGACCCTTGCTTGAATCTGGACTCCCGACCTCTGGCACCCTCGAACCCCGGCTCACCCTACGGACTTCTACCTTCTCCTCTCCTCGACTTTGGCTTTGGACTTCGACTACTCTTGATCTCTCCGACCCCGACTTTGGAAAGTACCTCTACGATTCTACACTCTCCTGCCCCGACCCAGGCTATCCACACTACTTTGCTTACCGGACCCACTCACGCGGCTGTAGGGCTGTGGTTTTCCTGTATCCCTACCTCGGCCTCGCGGTTCAGTCCGGTTTGTGGTGAGCACTCCTATAGTCCCGTGACAGTGTATAGGAGTATTGGATTTTCTAGTGACTCACCTGCATGTGTACATATTATCATACCACAATTTCTCCCAATAACATCAGTAAGGTATCAATTAGATTACTGGCAGCAGTAGTTTAAACTTAAGTAGACACATTCATTTTCAATAGGTGTTCCTCTCTTTAGATTTCCCTGTCTATGCAAACACGATTTCTTCTTATTTTTCTTATTTTTGTTGTGTTCAATATTCCATTCAGACGGGAGGGAGATATTTTGTGGTATGGCATGAAGGGATGTACCACAAGTTCCTTTTTTAAGGTTCTGTGGGAACGGGCCTCAGGAAGGGGTAGTCAGCCCGAAACGTTGTCCCTCTTTTGCTCCACCACACTTACTAGCTTTTTTGCCGTAGGCATTTTATTGTTTGTACCAAATTCCCCTTGTGTTTTCCTTGTTTTCCCTTCCCTCCCTTACGTCCCTCCCCTCCCATTTTTGCAATTTCTTATCTTGTGTTTACATAGATTTTCCCTAGGTCAATGCCAATATCCTATGTGTATATATATCCTTTATTGTACATTTGCCGGGGACATTACCTTTGTTGCCTTATAGATTTGGGAGGGTTAAGGGTCCCTCCTATTGTTCCCATGCACCGGTCATTATATAACTCTATATTCTACTTAGGAGTACTGTCTGTAACACCGTACTTTTTATAAATGATCAAACATCAATGAAAAAACATATTGTAGCTGTGTATGAGAGGATGGGGTTAAAGGGGCGACTTCATTCACATGGGGTGGGCACAAAATGATGGGCAAAATTCATAGATTGGTGAATTAAATAAATTGCGATGAATAATGTTCCAGACTCTTGGGGTTTTCTCTTAAATAAACCAGAGCAACGGGCACAGGAACATGTTAGTAAGCAATAATTCACATTTACACAGCCACAAGATGTGCTATAGCTACATTTTGGAATAGACAGTAGTAGATCCCAACGGTACTGAAAATCAAAGAGAAAATTTGGCTTGTTTACCAAATGGAAAAATGTACTAAATGACTAGCCTATTAAATGATAAATGTGCTAGATTAAAACATATACGGGAACCATGGAGAATATGCACAAATGATGCCAGATTCCCACGACCCGTATCCTCATCTAAAGCCAGAACTATGGTGATACTCACAGAGGATGTTTTCGCTCTGTGAAAGTACATTTCTCTCAGTTCTGTCATACAAATATTATGCAACATAAATACAATCTTACCTTGGTGCTGTCCGAGATGACTTCTGTGACTGTAATGTCAAAAAATATTGTTCAATTCTTCAATGTAATATACTGTATAACACAAGTCTCCTCCCCCCTTCCTGCCCCATCCCCTTACCCACTATGATAAAAACATACAGTATTAACAGTATTAACAGTATTAACATTTGAGTTAAAAACAGGTATATCAGAGTTATACATAAATATGTATTGCACTCTTAGAAATTAATGCAAGCAGAAGCTTTATTTCCTAAATGTGCAGTTTGTCAGGTAACAGGACTGTGTCACGCTGCACGGTTTCAAGGTTAGGTTGCTGTATGTCTCAGAAATTGTTTGTTTAATTTTTCTTATGTAACGGGTATTCCCCCCCCCCCAATCGCAGATATAGTGTGGGGTGCAAGGGAACACACGCTCCGTTTTATTTTCTATAGTAATTACTTAAAAAAATAAAACAGTACTACTGTCTACTGTCCAATGGTCATCTTCAACTCTGATCTTTCTTTCATTCCTCACATTCAGTCCCTCATGAAGTCTAGCCATCCACTCCTCCAAAATATTGCCAGGATTTTTCATTTTTCTCACTTTTCATGTAACTAAAATCCAAATTACACCTGTGCCACCTTGACTACTGCAACCTTCTAAGTCGGCATTCCCCTTGTCTGCCTCTCCCAACTCCAATCCACCCAAAATGCTGCTGCCAGACTCATCAACCTCCCTCATTGCTCCACTTCTACTGCTCCACTGCGCAAATCCCTACACTGACTTCCCATATCCCGCAGAATCAAATTTAAAATACTAACTCTAACTTACATAGTTCTCAAAAATGCTACCCCACCTTACATCTCAGCCCTCATCCCCAAATATATACCTAAACGCCACCTATGCTCTGCATACGACATCCGCCTTTCGTCCTGTCTTATTACCTTCCCTCACTCCTGCCTACAAGACTTCTCCGTACTGCCCCATCTCTCTGGAATTCACTACCATGTACCATCAGACTCTCCCCCAGCTTGTAGTTATTTAAAAACTCTCTGAAAACTCACTTTTTCAAGGTTGCCTATCGCTAAGGCCCGGATCCGGTAAAGAATATGCAAATATAGGAATTGCTGAAGGCACCTCTCTGATAGATAATAGAGACAGGAGACAGTTTGAAAACCTGTTATGGTCTTCCACAACAGGCTAAAACTGGCCACTGATCCAGCATCCCTGTCTCCACCCTGACCTGCATCCACCAGCAACACATGCTGCTGCATTTCCAGGCAGAGGACGCATTAACACCCACTGACACCAACGAGACAGAATCAATGAAAGATAATGACATAAATAAGACTGCTGCTGCCAAAAGGTTTTCCTAGCAAAATCTCAGTCTTCACAATACAGGAAGCCAGCAAATCCTCATATTGACATGCTTTTTGTAATATAGAGCTACTTCCAATGAATGAGTTTTAGCAGGTGCGAACATTACCTCCTCCAAGCTGAACTCAGACAAAGCCTCTTCCCCTAACATGGGCTGAATAGCAGCAGCATGTTCCTGGGGCTTGAACACACAGGCCACAGTAATACTGCTGCTTGTACTGGAACAAGCAACTGGTATATCTACTGCTGATGACGCTGTTGCCCCTGCTGTATAAACTGAGTCTCCTGTACTGGAAATGCCTCTCTTTTAAAATAATAAATACATTAAATAAAAAAACATTCATATAAAATAAAAAACAATGTTTTCACCCTCCTAAAGGGTTTCTAGCAGGTAAGCATATGCTGGGTCCCACTCTGTGTTGTTATGGGGATTCTGACATCATGGAAGAGTGTTTTAGGTGACAGAGAAGAGTTGAGAAGGTTAAGTTCCTGGAGGACTCAAAGAGAGGCGATGGAGAGACTCATAAAATAGTAGAACAGACCAGACCCCTTTATTTATGATGTAGAGATGGACAGTGCATTTTAAGTTAGATTCCCAGAAGAAGGATAATGGAATCCAGCAGGCACCAGAGATTAGAAAACAGCACACCACAGAGGTCCTCAGAAATGAGGGCTCCCGGGTGTCGGAGGATCAGCTCTAACCTCGGATCTGCAGTGATACTTTTCTATGTCTATCGACGTAGCAGTTCCCAAACAGGCAAAAGGTATGGTTGGCAATTGCAAAGGACCAGCCATGGTCCCTGTTAGGGGCCTAATGTAACTGGGGTAACAGAGGATTATCTTGAAGCAACAAAAGGGGGACCGGTTCCCATACCAGATAAGCAACTAAGATGATATACCTCCCTCTGAGTGTTAAGTGCAGGCATCCATAGAAGCACAGTATTTATGAATAACCATGCAATCAGTACAACTTTGTTTTGTGAGTGTGAGCTGTCCCCATGCCTGGGATATATGCATTAAAGACTATTGTACTGCAAAAGTTCCTGGTGCTCATTATTTTCCATCCCTGCTGCCTCATTGCCCAGCCGCCTGAATCCAGCACCCAGAGTCAAGGTAACCCATGATGTGTAGTCAGCAATGGAGGAGGGCAGGTGAGGAGAAAAGCATGTGAGGTAGAAGCAGGTGAGGGGAGAAACAGGTGTGGAGGAGAAGCTGATGCGGATAAAGATACCAATAATCTGTCCCTATTCGTGGACAATGTTATACTGTCTATGACACCCCCTTAACATCTCTCCCTAATCTACATGTAACGCTTGGTGATTACGCCTCCATTTCAGGTTACAAAGGGAATTCCAATAAGTCGGAAACACTAAACCAGAACACTGCCAGTGAAACTCATTCAACTTAATTTTAACTACCGGTGGAGAGAGCCATCTCTCATATATTTTGGTATAAATCTAATCAGAACATATATTTCTCTATATTACTACAACTACCAGGAATTATAACACAGATTAAAAAAGACCTTTGCACATGGGATAATTTTCAGACTTCATTACTGTGGCGAATGTGTTTACTAAAAAGGAATTTTCTCCCCAGACCTCTTTACTATTTTGAAACCCTCCCAATCTAAATCCGCTACAAGGTGCAGGGACATAGAAAATAGTTTTTTTAAAATTTTTATTTATTTCATATGGAAGAACAAAAGGGCAAGGATAGTGAGAACAATTTTACTGGCTCCAAAGTGACCGGTCCCAAACCTTCAGAAATATTATGTACAGTATCTGCTCATATAAAAGAAATAACAAGTTGGCATACTAATACTAAGAACTATAGATGGGTAGAAATCGAAAAGCTACATTCTGGACCGATCGAACTAACTGCAAGATTATGGTTTACAAAAGAGCAACATTTAAGGTTTAACTGTTACATACTGTTCACATTGGCAATCTGGAGACAAGCAAAGGTGAAATATCCGCTCCCTTCACTGCCATCTAAAATGTCCGCAATCATGGTAAACCCAAATTTCCCTCCGTATGGAGAGGATAAACTTTGATATTTGGGCAGTTAGAGGAATTAGAGACATTGGGGATCTTCTATGTAAAGAAAATTGGATGGAGTTACCAGAGCGGTCCATTAAATATGAGACCCCCCACACAGAATTCTTCCATTACCTACAGGTCAGACACTACATATACGACAAAGTCCGCTCTCAAGAGTTACCTAGTTGCACACCTACAAAAATATCTTCAGACGCAGACTAGATCAAAAGGGTTTCATTTCAACACAAAATCTGGAAGTAGTCCCAGAAGGGGAGTCCCTGGCACATAAATATATGATCGAATGGGAGTATGACCTGCAAATCCAAATTTCTAATGACGATTGGCGTGATATATGTACAAGAACCAGAGAGAATGGGTATAAAGAACTAATTAGATGGTACCTAACCCCAAATAGGCGGAGTCAAACATTTCCAGGCGTGCAGCATCTCTCTTGGGAGAAATTGTGGAGGTCTAAGCAACATGGCCCACATCTGGTGAACCTGCTCTAAAAAACTAGAGTTTGATCTAAAAGACGTGATCTACTAGAGGGTTTACTTGAGACCAAAACTGAATTAGATCCTCTCACATTCCTTTTAGCAAAACCGATAGAAGAGCTGCTAAGACCTCAGCGTAAATTAGGCTCTCATGTACTAACAGAAAAGTCCCAATCGAGTAGACTCTCCTTCAGAATTCAAGTGGGGATATCTATATAGAAGCAATACTACTTGCAGCAGATGATCTGGGTGGGTGCTCCGTTCACCTAAGAGGGGCTTCCTCTAAGATTTCAAACAGAAACAACAAGGAAGACGCCGCGCAACGGAGGTGAGTTGTAGATAAATGTATGAAAAACACACATCAAGTATAAGTAACTTACATTTGAGTTAATAAAAGTAAGCACAACACTACGGTCCAAGTAAAAGGGGTTCCTAGATGGAAATCCATTAGGACCTGGTGCACCGTGTCCCTGGACCACCACTTGCAGCTCCAGGAATAGCAGGGGCATACACGTGCAGCAAAAGACGCAACAATGTGATGATGTCAATACTGACATACGCTGCGTAACAGCGTATCAGCAAATACCACAACGCATTTCACACGCTTAACATGCTTCATGAGGGGGTGTACTAACAGGAACAGGTTGTTCCATGGCGGCAGCATGGAAGAAAATAGAACCCCCTCCATAAACACAATCTGCCAAATAATTAATTAAATAAAAAAACATGGAGAATTTAACTGTGTTCCTGAGATATACTACAAAAGCATTCCATAGGGTACGGGAACCTTAAGTGAACAGATAACATAGAAAGAAAGCTTGCCCATTCCTGTGGCTTTAGGATTTAAGGATATCAGAAAAGCTAAAAATGGTTTTAATAACTTCTGCCTGTGTGCGGAGTCAAGACAAAGTAAAGATGTGCAAGTGTTGGTACACCCCCAACTCCCTCCCATTCACCATCACAAATTTGGTATTGTTTGCTCCCTCTTATTTTTTGTACTCCATAATTGTAAAGCTCTAATAAAAAAAATAGTGAGAGAAAAAAAGAAAGAGCGTTCTGCACTTTTTTTTTAGGACTCTAGCACTGTTAAAACCAATGACTAAAAGTTTGATCCAAATTATCTCTAGTTTTTCAAACGTCTAATAAAACGATTGATCAAAACAGGCGAAGAGAATCTCGGCAAATTGACACATATCTAATCTTGTAGTTTACACATCACTCTATGGTTACACAAGAGAATGAAATTGCTCAATATGTCTCATGACTAACACGTCATGGTCAGTTTTTATGTGCAGCTATATATGGCATCTATTATTTTTATTAAATTCACCTGATGAAAGGACCAGCAGAGGTCTGAAATGTTATGTCTGCTACCGTTTCTAAATGATATGCAGTACAAAAGGCACTATGCTGTTTGAATAACTTCAATCAGTTGATCAATCAGGAGAGATGCCTTTCGTTGGTAACTTGCATTGCCTATTGGTATAATAGATGGGCCTCAACAACACTATCTTTTTACCTTTTAATTTTTATTAGATGTACAGTATGTGTATCACAATGTCTGACATACAAATGTAACCAACATTATTACACCTGCCGCCTCCGAGCTTCTTTTGTCACTTTTTTTTACATTGATGCAATAACGTTGGCTAAATCTGTATAAAGGTTTGCGCCCATTGAGTAGAGATGGGCATAATTTTCACGGAAATTTGAATCCATCGAGGGATTTGCAAATTAATTTCAGCCGATTAGTCTCAAAAATGCAGATTAGGTTTTTTCTATCACTGAAAATCTGCAGGAGTTTTAAAAAAAAAATGTGTTTGTGGAATGAGAGGAGAGAGAGAGGGGATGAGAGAAGTGAGAGAGAGTAGAGCGAGAGAGTAGAGAGAGGAGAGAGAGAGGAGAGAGGGAGGGAAAAGAGAGGAGAGAGGGAGGGAGGGAGAAGAGAGGAGAGAGAGAGGATGGCAGAGAGGAAAGGGGAGAGTCAATATAAGTCTTATGGAAATTCTTTTAGGAAGTGTGGGGTGGGAATCATTTTAATTTACTTTGTGTAACGGGTATTCCCCCCCCCCCCAATCGCAGATTTAGTGTGGGGTGAAGGAGAACATACAATGTTACTCGGGTGTGGTGCGTTACCTGTTGGCTCGCAGGAGGGCTGAGCTTCCGCCACGGGGAACCTGGGTCAATTATACTAGGGGTAACCACTTACTCAATTCAGCGCCTCCACCTGCGATGGCTCCCACCAGAGGGGGAGTGGTTCCTCGCAGGACAATCAATAATAACATACACGGTGAGGTATAATAACTAAGGACTTTACTAACATGCAAACAACATATAACACTACAATACAATAATATAACCTGTGTCCCTCTCTAGAGGAGACACCTTCTGCGTCGCGCAGGACGCTTCCCCAACACCAGGTGATCCCACCCAGTGTCCCGAGAATCCCACCCAATGTCCCGCACTCTTGGAGAGAATGTGGGTGACTGCGCAGTCACAGTTACACTAAGGGGCCCGTTGGTGCACTTATGACTGTATGGTACCTGCCGAGCACTCCGGTACTCGGATCAGCAACTGGCTTCGCAAAGGGTCAGACGTGTGATGAATCCGTCTGATCCTCCAACCGAACTCCTTTGTACGCAGACCGCCAGGGCGGTCTCAATCTGATGAAAGTCTCTGGGGACCCCAACGTGGGTCCGAACCTCTTCACAGGGACAGCAGCATCCGCTGAGTCCCTAACTAACCCTTGGCTCTAATGTGACAGGAACCCTAACCTAGGGCCTGTCCCTGTAGTACCGCAACCTAAAGTGGCTTTGGGGAAAACTCCTAGGGGCCTAACAGGGGTTAATAACCTGCCCCACTCCCTTAACTCTTCCCGGCCTGACTATGCTTAATAACACTTACCGAGTCCCAGTGCCTACAGCAGCAAGCTGTAGCTCACTGGATGCTGGCAACCAACGTGCTGCGCAACAAGGTGCCTGCCTGTCAGACCTCACATCACTAACAGCCGTGACTCTGACAAGGCAGCACTCTACACTAAGGGCAGTGTCCCTATCTCGGGCCTCCCTAAGCACTTACCCACTAATCTAGTGGGGAGTTGGGGCCTACCTGGGGTGTGGGTACCTATATGGGGCAGGAGCTGCACTCGCTCCCCGCACCCTTCCTTCCCTCACAGCTCCCTGACTCCAACTCTGTATAACCTTCCTTTCCCAGATCCCACTAATGTAAGTGGCAGGGTCCCTAACCTGAGGGCTGCCCCTGGCAACACTCAGCTTACTGGGGAGCTGAGCTATCTCGGGCCCTGAGGGTGCTGGCCTAGTACAGGGAGTCCCCGACTCCTGTACCCTACCTCCTTCCCTGGGCTGCTCCGGTCTCTGACTGCCCAACGTGCTGCAAGCCCGCAAAATGTATCCTTTCTCGCTCCAGGGCAATCCTTCAGCCCTATTGGCTCCTATGAGGCACCTGATGCCTCCCTCGCTATGCTCCATGGGAGTTGTAGTCCCATAGAGCCTATCCTGGCATTGGGGCCGAGTGCGCACTTGCCCTGCGCATGCGCGAGTCTTTGGGGGCCGCCTCAACCTCTCCCTGCCTAACCTAGCCCTCGCGCAACTTCGCCCTGACTCTGGGGCTCTAACTGCGCATGCGCGACCACTGCGCATGCGCGAGGTAAGGGGCAATGGTGGCGCCCTTACTGCCCGGCTCCGGGAGCGCCGGGTGCTCTGTGCCGCACGCGTCCCCGGCAACCCCCGAGCCGGGACCTGACCGCCTCTCCCCTGCCATCGCCGGACGGAGCCGCCATTGGACGCGGTGGCCCCCGCGATCGGCAGCTAGGTGAGGGGGGCACGGACGGTGTGAGGAGACCTGGCTACATTTGTATATCTCATTAGAATGTCTTACAGGTATCTACAGTGTGCTCTTTTCTGAGCACAGGTGTCTCTCCATATGCTATTTGGAGGGAGTTTTGAGGGGAAATATATATATAAATGTCATATGACACTCTCTCTCTCAAAATCCAGAGGTCGGATTTGGACAGTTTTGCCCATCTCTACCATTTATTAAACTACAAAAGTGCTCTAAATGTAATGACTTTTAAAAATAGCATTTCATTTAATTTCTTAAGAAGCGTTGGTCACATTTACTTGACGAAGGCAAAGCCATGACAAGAGTACTCAATCTGGCGAATAGTCATTGTTTTTTTTAAAGTTTTATCAACAGTAACATGTCCATTGAACTACTTACAATTACTGAGGGATTACAAGGATCATTGATTCCAAGATCGATACTCAAGTAAATCAGAATACAGAAAGCTGAAGTATCACTGTATTTCCTTATCACAAAGCTTTTGACAAACAGGAAATGTAACATACCATAGTATTATGCACCTGATATTCTAGGTGGTTTTGTAATGCAAATACATACTGTAAGACTTACTATTCCTTATATGGTGATTTACTTGGGATTTTCCACGACTTTGCCTCATATTTATAGGTACTGAATCATCATGCCCACCTGTTGACTAACCATTTTGTACAAACAGATTTTATAGACAGACTTCAAAGGGACTCTGAAATATAATGTCTTCCTTTCAGTTTTGGTATGAATTAAAACTGTGTACACAGTTCCAAGAACCTTGTGGTTTTGAATGTTGCTTGATGGGTGCACCTTACGGGAAACCGTACACTTCACATTGGGAGCAGTAGCAAAAATGAGAATTTTTCCAGTTACAAATGAAAGACATTGCTCGCTCAGTTTACTTGCTCTTTAAGATCACATGTTGTTTATAAATATATTGTAATAAGTAAGAGGTAAATTAATTTGCAATGGTAAAGTTTGAGGGAAATATCTGACGAATAGCCACGCAGAACCTCCTCCGTGTTTCAGAAATCCTATGTCAATGGATGAGACAAGAAAGCGAAAAATATTGTTATGAATTTAAGAAGCGTGTCAAGAAAAATGTTGATAACTATTTAGTGGTATTTGGCATTAACAGGACTAAGGTTCAAACTTCTAGCAGCACTCCCCAGCTGGAAGGAGAGTCACAGGCATGTTCCAACTAATAGTGAAAACAGTTTGCTCATTGAGATCTTCAAAAGTTCCCCCTCAGAACCTTCAAATAAATTAATAAAAACTCTACTATTTCATGTAGGTATAAGAACACTAGATGTCATTTGTTGGCAAACAGTTAAAGCACATCTTTATAGATAAAATACATATAGATTATGTTAAAGATAGCAGTATTTAACTTTATTTTATGAAACACAGGTACTATAATATTTAAGTAATAATCCCTGAAGGACAAACAAATTACATGACCATTAATGTTCTGGTTACCCAGACTGTTGTTGATTGATCCAATATGCTCCAGGGTTCGTCTACGAAACTGGCGTCCGGTTTTGCCCGCATATTTGATGCCACATGAGCATGTTACCAGGTAAATGACCCTGAGTGTTTTGCAGTTAATTAAACTGCGTATAGGATATGTCTTTCTCTTGTTCTCAAAATGTTTGCTCGTCGTGATGAATTTAAAGGCTTTAAAGGTCCCACATTTATAGGTCCCTATGATCTTTTGAGGGAGCCAGTTTCCTGGGGCATAAATATTGGTATTTTCAAAATGGCTGTGGGCGAGGGTGTCCTTTACCTTCCTTGAGCGTCTGCTCACCATAGTTGGTTTCTGTTTTAGGACATCTCACAATTCCTCATCGTCCAGGAGGATATGCCAGTGTTTATTACAGATATCTTTTATTTCATGCCTGTAACAGGGAATTAACCCTGTCTCAATGAGGCTTCAATAAAAAGCCTCGGTGGTCTGAGTAATCCACCAGGGAGCTGGTTAATTGTTCTAGACAATTAACCAGTCTCCACTTGGTTAATCAGGCAAGTGTAAAAGCCTCCTGGTGGAAACTGACAGGGAGACTCTTGAGCACACAGGAGGATTGTGTGCTGACATCAATACTCAAGGATGCAAGCCTCTATTCCAGGACACAGCAGACCTGGAACCCACCAGAGGCTGGTCCCTCAATGGTCACCAACCCAGACCCACAGACTGACATAAAAGGCCACCTGTTTTGAAGTAACTCTTTAGACTTTGGGGTGATAGGTTGGTAAGAGGCTTATCCCCCCAGTCTTTCAGATAGAGATGGGGAAGTGAGTTAGCCCTTACACAGGGATAGGCTGTTTATTTGTTTATTTTTGTATTCTCTGCATTGTTTAAAGTGACAGGCTGAATAAAGTCATGGTTTAATTTCACCAAACCTGTCTCCTTGGTTGCACCTCTGCACACGTCTCTTACAATGCCACTGTGCATTATAGGTGCTGATGAATTTCACTGTGCCCTTCTTTTCAGTTTCTCTTGGTTAATCCTGTAGAAGGGTTTTCAGGAAATCCCTTTTTGCATTATGATATGCCTTCCTGATGTTATTCTGGCTGTAACCTCTTTCCTTGAACCTCTCTCTCATATCTGCCTGCTATTTGAAATCTGCCGGGTCTGAACTGTTCCTCCTTATTCTGGGAATTGTCCGGTGGGGATTGTGACGGTGAGGGGGTAACCAGGCTTTATAATAAAGGTTAAGCCCTTCCCCTCAATACCCGACTAGCCCCCTCGCTATCCACCTTTAAGACTCACCTTAAAGCTGCAGTTCAGTCTTTTTTTTTTTTTTAATTTATTTTTTTACTTTAATAGCTTCATGTGGGCAATCTCTATTTACCTAAAGAACTGTATAGCTGTCAGTCAATCCGTTCTCCATGTATTAATCGGCGGAATTTTTGTGACATATTAAAAGCTGGCATTTGTTTATAATTTGCCTCCGGCAGTCAGTGGAAGACTCGTGAATATTCATGAGTCTCCCAGTGACGTGTGCTCGCTCCCGATCTGCCGCTGTGTGGTGCCCCCTTCTGCCCGATCCCTGTGGCTGTCAGCCTGCGCAAGATGGAGGGGGCTTGTGCCGCCAGTGGGGAGGGGGGAGCGGGAGATGTGTCCTGCTCCGATCCCTGTGCCTGCGTCTTTGGGGGCCGCCTCAACCCTTCCTGCACTTTCCCTACACTCGCGCGACTCCTTCCTAACTCTGGCCTATCTTCTGCGCATGCGCGACTCTGTCGGGCCTGCCGTGACTCTCTCTCGGCTCTCCTCACCCTCGCGCAACACCTCCCTGGCGCTAGGGTTCCTTCCGCGCATGCGCGACCACTGCGCATGCGCGAGCCAAGGAACAATGACGGCGGCCTCACAGACCTGCTCCGGGAGCGCCGGGAGCCCAGCAACGCGATCGCGGCCTTGGCAACCGGCCGCACGCGTCCCCGGCAACCCCCGAGCAGGAGCCTGACCGCCCTCACCCCTGCGATACGCCGATGGGGCCGCCATTGAACTCGGCGGCACCCGCGATCGGCAGCTAGGTGAGGGGGGTACTGACAGGCTGGGGAGACCTGGCTACATCCTCCCCCTGGTGAAAAATCCAACGTCCCCACTTGGGGAACGCCATTGCTCGACATAAGTTTACACAATAAAAAATTGCATGACATAATTGGTACACTTAGCAGGTCGACGTCAACATCCTTAAAACATGGCACATTTTCCCACAATGAAAAATTCCATGGCATATCACACCCACTAATTCCTGAGACCAGCTGAGTATCAGCTGCTTGCTGAGACCATTTGTGGGGTGCCCCTAACTGATCAGGTGGGGGTATCGCACTTTTGCGTCCGTGAGCCTCCCCGGGGTGAATCTCTTGGAGAGCACACTCTGGGATAACAGTCACTGGTTCAGTACTACTTCCTCCCCCTGGTGGAAGGAATAGCACAGTGTCTTTCAAACCGGTCTTTACCCGGTCATCCACGGCCTGGAAGCAGCAGGCCAGGCGGCCAGGACCTTTCCCGCGGTCCACTACTTGGTGAATGGGCCGTTTCGTCTTGGGTGCAAAGGAGGCAACTTCTACTAGCTCCCTTGCCACACAGCCTTGGTCCCGACCTACTTGTTAGGCTTCCACTGGGAAGCGAGAAATGAACAACGTCTCTTTTCTCAAAGTCTCTGTCTCGTCTGGCAGGGGTAAAGAGTAGATACTTTACCACTGCGGTGATTCGCGGTGGCCAACAGGTCCTCGGGGACGCTGTCAATTCCCACCTCGGCTGTATCGGGACCTGTCCACAACACTTCTGGGACATTCTACTCACTGACTCGAAACTCGGGAGCGTTGGATCCCAGTCCTGGGACCATCATTTGGGTTAGAGCGCACGGGCTCATACTCAGTTCAGGAGCCATAACTCTGGCCTTTTTAACGGCCACCTCCATCGGAGCCTGTGGGGGGCAAGGGGGTTCCTTACTACTCTGCTGGCTTGCGATGGTTTTCTCTTCTTCTGGAACACTGTCAGGTATCTTCTGTGCTTCACCTGACACCACTACAGAGCTGACTGTTCTCTTCAACTGAACGGTATGCGGTAGATACTGGTCCACTCGCACGGCGGGACAGCTTTCTTCTAGGGGGGACACCTCCGCCAGGACGCGATGTCGAGTGGAGCCATTCGCCCGGGTGTCCAGACTTAAGAAGCTATCGTGCTCCGCGGTCACCTGGAGGCTCACACCCGACACCCCTGGGGCAGTCAACCCACCCTTGTCGTCGCTAACAGGTACTGATCCCACGCCTGGGACCGATGGTACCTCTGTAGGCCGGACGGGCCGTTGTAGGGCACACGGGCCCTCAGCACCTGAATACACTGTAACTGAAGTAGGTGATTCTTTGGCCCCAACTTCACTGGTGTGGTCCGCCGGCTGGCGCATCACCACTAGTGGCTGGCGGCTGATTTCACTGAAAGAAGATGGGGGTACAGACACCTTACCCTGTGATTCCTCTGTCTCACTGCTGGGGTGGTTCGCCGGTAGGCGCATCGCCACCGATGGTTCGTCCTTTTCCGTAGCTGGCGGGTCCTCAGTCCTTCCCTCTTGGTTGCAACGGGGGACTAGGGCAGCCTTGTCTGTCAGCTCCTCCACCTCCGTGGTTGAGGTAGAGCAAGTAACAGCATCTTCATCTCTGGGTTCTGCCATCTGAGATTCCTGCTTGGGATCTGGGACTGTAGACTGCAGCAGCACAGGTTTTATAAACTGTGCCCCGCAGCCGGCACACTTGGGGCCCCAGGTCTGTTTGCCACCTGGGAAGTCACACTGATTACAAACACATCGTATACACCCCTCGTCCTCCACCACGGCCACCCGATATTCTATTGGTAGCCTAAAATGGTTAAAGTCCATACCACCAGATAGACTGAAGTCCTTTTGTAGGCACGGGCACACCAGAAAGGATATTTTCCCTCCTTTAGACCGCCATGCTCCATATAAATGAGGGTGTATTTCTCTGCACTCTGTACTCTTTTTAATGGGAACAGCAGTTGCTGATGGCTGTTCACTTTGCTTGCTCCCCCTGGTGGAATGTAAAGGAGGGGCTCGCTCTATCACTGAGTCACTCACATTGCGGGGGCGGAGCTCTGGTTTTCCTGCCAGTCCCGGACGGATTTCTGCAACACAATTTGGTGCAGGCTTGCAGTCAGCAGCACATGGACTCTCCTGCTTTGGCGGGAGACGCCATTTTAGTTGTGACTCCCTTGATGAGGGAGCCTCCATTTTGATCACAGGTCAGGTAATCTCACTAAGGCTCTCTGAGTATGCAAGAGGGTAGCCTTCTGGTGGGGCCTCTGGGAAATGCAAGGTCAGAGGGACATTTTCCCGGCATATTTCCTGATCCGTTACTAGCCATAGTCTACAACACTGGTCAGTGGGGTCGTACCGGTGCTCTATCCTCTTCCACCCTTGGTCTATGCCCAGGAGTCTCCCTAGGGCCTCACAAATTTCCCTCAACTTCACGGCACTACTGGGAACATCCCCTACTACTAGCACATGTCGCGGGGATACTTTTGTCCTCTTGGTTCGTTCGTGGGCCTCATGGCTTGCAGGCCCAAACATGGTGAAAAAAATCTAAATTGGCCAA
Source organism: Ascaphus truei (assembly GCA_036426205.1). Classification (NCBI taxonomy): domain Eukaryota; kingdom Metazoa; phylum Chordata; class Amphibia; order Anura; family Ascaphidae; genus Ascaphus; species Ascaphus truei. The sequence goes on along the minus strand of WSYH01000135.1, from coordinate 160,374 downwards.
TTTGGAAAAAAATGAAAACAGGGCACCCCAGGTCTCTCTCAGCAGCGCCTCCAAATGTAACGGGTATTCCCCCCCCCCAATCGCAGATATAGTGTGGGGTGCAAGGGAACACACGCCCTGGAAAAATCCAACGTCCCACTTGGGGAACGCACATGTGCGAATAAGTTTCACAATTAAAAAATGGCATGACTAATTGGTACACTTAGCAGGGTCGACGTCAACAGCCTGCAAAACATGGCACATTTCCCACAATGAAAAATTCCAGCAGATATAGTGTGGGGTGCAAGGGAACACACGATGTTACCATAGGTGTGGTGCATTACCTGTTGGCTCACAGGAGGGCCGAGCTTCCGCCACGGGGAACCTGGGGACAACCACTTACTCGATACAGCGCCTCCACCTGCGATGGCTCCCACCAGAGGGGGAGTGGTTCCTCGCAGGACAATCAATAATAACATACACGGTGAGGTATAATAACTAAGGACTTTACTAACATGCAAACAACGTATCACGGCAGTACCACAATATAACCTGTGTCCCTCTCTAGAGGAGACACCTACTGCATCGCGCAGGACGCTTCCCCAACACCAGGTGATCCCACCCAGTGACCAAAGAACCCCACCCAATGTCCCGCACTCTTGCAGAGAGAGGCAATGGGTGACTGCGCAGCCACAATTACACTAAGGGCCCGTTGGTGCACTTAGAACTGTATAGTACCTGCCGAGCACTCCGGTACTCGGATCAGCAACTGGCTTCGCAAAGGGTCAGACGTGTGATGAATCCGTCTGATCCTCCAACCTAACTCCTTTGTACGCAGACCGCCAGGGCGGTCTCCCTCTGGAATAGTCTCTGCGGACCCCCAACGTGGATCCGAACCGCTTCACAGGAACCGCAGCGTCCGCTGAGTCCCTAACTAACACTTGGCTCTAACGTGACAGGAACCCTAACCTAGGGCCTGTCCCTGTGGTACCGCAACCTAAAGTGGCTTTGGGAAAAACTCCTAGGGGCCTAACAGGGGTTAATAACCTGCCCCACTCCTTTAGCTCTTCCCAGCCTGACTATGCTTAATAACACTTAACGAGTCCCAGTGCCTACAGCAGCAAGCTGTAGCTCACTGGATGCTGCAGCCAACGTGCTGCGCAACAAGGTGCCTGCCTGTCAGACCTCACAGCACTAACAGCCGTGACTCTGACAAGGCAGCACTCTACACTAAGGGCAGCGTCCCTATCTTGGGCCTCCCTAAGCATTTACCCACTAACAAGTGGGGAGTTGGGGCCTACCTGGGGTGTAGGTACCTATATGGGGCAGGAGCTGCACTCGCTCCCCGCACCCTTCCTTCCCTCACAGCTCCCTGACTCCAACTCTCTGTAACCTTTCTTTCCCAGCTCCCACTAATGTAAGTGGCAGGGTCCCTAACCTGAGGGCTGTCCCTGGCAACACTCACCTTACTGGGGAGCTGAGCTATCTCGGGCCCTGGGCGTGCTGGCCTAGTACAGGGAGTCCCCGACTCCTGTACCCTACCTCCTTCCCTGGGCTGCTCCGGTCTCTGACTCCCCACGCAAGCCCGCGAAAAATGTATCCACTTGCTCCAGGGCAATCCCTCAGCCCTATTGGCTCCTATGAGGCACCTGATGCCTCCCTCGCTATGCTCCATGGGAGTTGTAGTCCCATAGAGCCTATCCTGGCATTGGGGCCGCGTGCGCACTTGCCCTGCGCATGCGCGAGTCTTTGGGGGCCGCCTCAACCCTTCCTGCACTTTCCCTACACTCGCCCAGACATGGCTCATTGACCAGGCGCTGCGGAATACTTTGGCACTTCACAAATAAACGATAATAATATAATCATCTTTAATATGAATGGGACTTAAATCATCTCCAGTATGGGAAAGCAGCCCACAGTATATATAATAATTTGACAAAAGACACATAGATGTAGCCGGTCTCCCCAGCCTGTCAGTACCCCCCCCTCACCTAGCGTGCCTATCGCGGGTTCGGAAACAAGCCGATTGTTTCAACTGGCGCCCAAAGTCGTCCGTATACTCATTGTTAGTGGCTGTCGCTCCGTTCTCAGGGTTGTGTAACCAAGGGTGACCACGATAGCGGACCGGGGGTTGCCAAAAGAGCCACTCTACTCACGCACATACGCTGGGCTTCTACCGCGCTACCCCGGCAGCAGTCGGTGTGAGGCCGCCGTCATTGCTTCCCTTTATAGTCTCGGCATGCGCAGTTGGTTTCTGCGCATGAAAGGAACCTGAGGCGCCTAGCCGGGAGGTGTGCGGCTGAGGGTGAGGAGATGGAGCCGAGAAGAAGTCACCGACGAGCCACGACAGAGTCGCCATCGACGCAGAAGAATAGAAGAGATTAGGCGGGGGGTCCGTT